>PVIU01008358.1:0-83963 GCA_004026605.1 Ondatra zibethicus
TCAAGTCATTCTGAGATGGCATTAGAGTGAAACTTCCACTCCCCTGATTTCAGAGACTAAGAAAACATGTCAGACAACAGAATTGTAGAATTTATACCTAATTTTTAATTTTCACTTTTCTGTTGGGACACAACTTTTCACATCTCCATCCCAATCTAGAACAAACATCTTTTGAGCAATGTATCTAATCAACTGTTAAGTTTCCCTTCCCTAGAGGTACAGGTGAAGTCAGTCAACCATACTATTTACCCAGAACAGCTTTTCTGTAGCAAGACCTTTCCTGTTTTCCTACTATTAGGCAGACACTCAGCAGCAGTTACTGGTTTCATTTTTCTCAAATCATTTCCCACTCCCTTTTATACTTTCTGTCTGTCTTTCTCCAATGTAATGAGCTACTTTGGTAAAACAATTGTATCTACTTAACTCACTTTCTTCTGGAATTTATGGGAAAAAAATCATTGCACATTGATTGAGTGAGTAGTCTACTAGGCATCACACATATGCTCCCATTGTTGGGACATCGCGTCATTCTTCATACTGTAGTCCCCTTGGTAAAGAAAGAACTGGTTTTGAAAGGCACTATTTTCCTAATCATTTGTTCAGGCAGATTTCAGTGCAGTAATTGTGAAGAGTATCAACACTTATGTGCTTACAATTTGGCAACGTGTTACATCACTGAAATAAAAGATTAAAATATTAAAACCAGTATTAGTTTCATGACATGTTTGGGTAATGTTACAAAATCCTTGGTCATTGTGATATCATATATAGTCTCAAATGAATGGGTTTAAAAATGTGTATCCATTTGTACTTATTTTGGATTAGGTTGGTTCATTCAGGGTAGGCTTGCCTGTGTGGCTCTTCTTTATGTTGTAGATCTGGTTGAACTCTGATGTTTGATAGAGGTCAGATCCATTCTTATTTAATAGTCTTCTTTCTATTGTCCATGTTGTAGGTTCCATCTATTCATGGGACTTCTTTTAATGTAGAGCACTGATGTCTGCTTCAGGCTAAAGTCTGATTGGAAAATTTTCACTCATAGCACATTTTTTTTCTGTGCATTTGTGTTTTTCTTGTATGTGTCTTTGTGAGGGAGTTGGATCTCCTGAAGAGGAGTTACACACAGTTGTGAGCTGCCATGTGGCTGCTGGAAATTGAACACAAGTCTGCTGAAAAGCAGTCAGTGTTCTTAACCACTGAGCCATCTCTCCAGCCCATACATTTTTTTTCTTTTTGATGAATATAATTTACATGGTCAAATCCCAAGTTAAAGAGGGGTATATACATTTCATCTCTAGTTACAGAGATTGCAAGGTCATAGGGAAGAGAATGTAGGAAGCTGCCAAGAACTGGTATTGTTATTTAATCAATGACACTAGTAGATATTGTTTCATTGTGGTAGTTTGAATGAAAATGGTCCCATGGGCTCATAGGAAGTGGCACTATTGGGAAGTGTGGCCTTGTTGAACTAGGTGTGGCATTGTTGGAGGAAGTCTGTCGCTGGGCATTGACTTTGATGTCTCAGAAGCTCAAGTCAAACCTAATGTGTCTCAGTCTATTCCTACTTCCTGCTGATCCCATATAGAACTCACAGCTCCTTCTCTATCACCATGTACTGCACACTGCCATAGTTTCCCCGTGAAGATAATGGTCTAAACATATGAACTATAAGTCAGTCCCAGTTAAATGTTACCATGGTTAGGGTGTCTCTTCAGAGCAATAGAAACCATAAGACACTCATGAAAAATAAAGGTGGTATTAGAGAACTATTGAGATGTAGACAGAGATATCAAATAAGTTCAGAACAAAGTGAAAAGACTTCTATCACATATGGGCAATGTAATAAAAAACCAAGATTAAGAATATTCAGTATGGCTTTTATACATATAATATTAAAAGATCAGTAAAAAGTTGTAGGTCTCAGATATAATTTTTCTCAAAGCATTGATATACTGGATAAATAAATGCTATGTATATACACATAGATATAGGCTGAATGTCCATCCCTAAAACACTTCAGACTTCAAATGTTAGGGATTTAAGAGATGTTTGGATTTTGAAGTATATTCAATATATTCTGATGAGATATAGGGACAGAACAAAAGCACAGCATTCACTTATGTTATATACACATTATACCTTTAACTTGACACTAATTTAGGCAATAGTCTTGCTGTAACAATGTTACAGTTGAATATGACCCATTATCTATAAGGTCAGAAGTATAATTTACTACTTCTGGTGTTGGCACTCAAACAGTTTCAGATATTATCACATTTTGGGTTTCAGATTTAGAATTATGGATGCCAGACTGCCTAAAATTGTAAGAACCATAGAATCAGGAACTCTGTTGTGAGATTATGTCTCCTAGAATCGACAGGGAAATTATTCCTATGATACTTCAACAATATGGCTGCCGATCTGAGCAGTGGCAACCTTAATAGACATGCTAGCATGGAAGAGGGAAATCTCTCAAGGTCCCACCTCTACACAAAGAACTATGTATGCACAAGGACTGCTGAGAGAAAGAGAGAGAATTAGTCACAAACAAGTGTGAGATCCCTAATTGGTTTTCTAACTATAAGCGATCAGTCCTGAAATCATACACATATAGGCAAAGTTAAACCAACTCGACAGTTACATTTTTTCATATATGTAACAATAACAAAGAAAATGTATCTATGAATTTGAGAGGAGGTTGAGAGGAAATAGAAGGTGTTGCAGAGAGAAAAGAAAATGGTAGAAATTGTGTAGTTATATTTTAATTTAAATATATATATATTTAAAATTTTAGAATATATATATTATATACATATGGAAAAATTCCTTCATAAATGGAAGAAATTAAAAGCTTATTTTTAAAGGATCTAAAATTGAAAAGAGTTTCTTTCTGTACATTTTCATTAAACTAGCTATTAAATTTTAGCATGTGTGTTTAGGAGAATTTGTCTCTACAATGCAAAGGGAACATTTTTCTGTGGAAATTCATGAGCATGGTTTTGCCAGGCAATTTTAGTCGTAAGGTAAAAGTATGGTGTAGGCAGATATATAGGGCTGATCACTCTGCTGCCTCCTGTTATCTGCACACTGACCAGTTTTGGGTCTCTGTGTTGACATCTTTCACAAGAAGAATTCTTGTGCAATGTTTTACTCATTCGGCTTTTTAATCCTTTGACATTTTGGAGGGGAGGCTCCCAAGCTCCCAAATAAACCACACACAGAGTCTTATGCTTAGTTATGAATGCCCAGCTTTTGCTTGCTTTGTTTCTTGCCAGCTTTTCAAAACTTAATTAACTCATCTATCTTAAGCCTTCGGCTTTTATCTTTCTCTGTTCCTGTAGGTCTTTTCTTTCCTTCTTACTCCATGACTGGCTGTGTTGCTGGGTGGCTGGGTGGCTGGGAGCTGGTCCCTGAAGATCTTTTCTTTCCTCTCCTGTTCCTAGAACCTTGCTTCGAGATTTCTCCTTCTATTTGTCCTCTCTGCATGTCAGCCCCACCTATTTCTCTCTCCTGCCTCACTATTTATTAGACCTCAACTTTTTATTAGACCATTAGGTACTTTAGACAGGCAAAGAGTCACAGCTTCACAGAGTTAAACAAATGCAACACAAACAAAAGTAACACACCTTAAAATAATATTCCCCAACAACAAAAAAACACCTTTATGATGAGAGTTGAGAGGTAAACTGATCTATGGATATTGGAATACATTTTTAGGGGTACTTTTTATTTCATCTCCATTTAGCACAATAATATTGGATTATCCCCATTGCCTGTGACCTAGTTAGTCACAGATTCTCAGACTCTTTAACGGTGTCAATCTTGGGTTCCATCTCACAGATCAGACTTTAAATCCAGTTAGAAAGTGGTTGGTTACTTCCTTAACACTCATGCTACTGTTGCCCCAAAGGAGTCCCTGACCAAAACAGTTATTCCTGTAGCTTGATGAGTTCACAGCAGGTTGAAATTGATGGTTATTTTTCTGCTCCAATAGTAAGCACAAAGGATAGTGGCAACATCAATATTTTAATTTGAGTCCACTAAGTATGACTTATTTTCCTTGCTACAAAAGATGTTTAGGGATATTTTTACATTGCACTAGATATTTTAATTAATATGAACACTTTTATGCTATCATTTTCTATTATGGTTTTGTGTATATATATTATATGCATATATGTTAGCCTATGTGTGGAAGCCTGAGATTATTATCTTCAGCTATCCCCCACTGTCATTCTCCACCTTATTTTTTTTTTGAGATCAGTTTTCTGGCTGCACATGGATCTGTCCCTTTTAGCAATACTGACTAACTAGCAAGTTTCCAGTATCTACTTGTTTCTGCTTCCCCAGTCCTGGGAGAGTCGATGCATACTGCCAATGCCTAGCTTTTACATGGGTGGTATAGACATAAATTGATGTTCTCATGCTTGTACAACAAACACCTTATCAATTGAGCCTTTTCCAAGTCTACTGCGTGATCATTTTTAAACTAAGATTATAAGATAGATCTTTTAAATATGTAAATTGTCTAAGATTCAAACAGTTAAAATTCACCCCAGCTTGGAGGAAATAGTCTTAATTTTTAAGTGGAGATTTGTTTACAACTCTAGTTAGGAGAATGAACCCGGGAGAGCAGGGGCATAAAAATGAGGCAGAATTAAAGCTCATAGCCAACTATATTCAGGGTGTCTGGAAGTTTATACTCTGAAAGTTAAAAAGAATCACATGACAAAGTTGTTCAATCACAAGAACAATCTATGGGTGGCAAAAAAAACCATGTTTTTCCATAGAGGCATATGAATAACAACAGCTGAAGTAAGCTCACTCCTATCTACTAGACTTGGGAGTAGCAAAAAATCATATTCCAAGAATAATTTTGTGTTTTGAAAAACCTAGGATCACAACTCTTGGAGTTTTGATTTGTCTAGGATTCCCCTGACAGGACCCCATTCTTGCACTGTATTGTGACATCTTCCCCCTTTTGTGTTTTAAATCCATGATATCCAGAGTGGTTTTGATCTGAGATGTGTAGATAAATCTAATTGCCATTTGAAGCATGAGTAGCCTAATATGCAAGCAAATTATAATGTTACAATAGTAAAAGTATTGTGTGTGATGCCCTGTCACTAATAACAGAGGCCTAATACTATTAGTTACATTGATCATAAAGATCTAGAGAATACCTTGAAAACATACCAATATGATTAATAGTTTTAGTATCTTGTAGCATGTAAACCCATATTTACCTTTAATAGGAACACAAATGTTGTGACATCCTAGGCAATTGGAAAGAGATTCAAATCCCATGGAAAAATTAAATTCTGTGCATTATTCAGATAATTAAATGAGTCTATTATGGTCTCATAAACACAGACTAATTAGAAAAACAACTTCTTTGGCACATAGTGCCATAACTTGGACCAGATGAGCAGACATGACTTTTGATGATATGGCATATCTCCTTTTGCCCTTTAGACAGATGTTTGCCATTTTTATGGTGATTTCCGCTGCTTTCCTTACCTCCACTTGGGTCTTTGATGGCCCAGGTCTGAAGGAGCCAAAGAGAAATCCATAATGTTTCTGCGGGTTCATCTGAAACAACAGAATCATGCCCCTTCCCAGTTTTCATCTTAAGAAGCAAAAAATAGGGCAGGTTAGTGCATCAGGTTGTTTATTTTATTCTGCAATGAAACCAGGGAAGTTAGAGTGTGCACAAGTATGAGTCTACTGCTGGAAATAATTCTCAACATAAACAGATTATGAAATGATATTTAAGAGCTTTTGAATTAACTATACTAGATTAATCAAAACAGCCAGTTCCACCTGTTGGGCTGAGGGGAAAGAAGTATTAATAGATTGATGAACATGTTGGACCATGAATCTCTTGTATACCATAAGATGAACCACCAATAAAATAACTATCTACCTCTGGAATGGGAGCACAGGTTGGGCAACTTTTATAATCACAAGTTCCATTCTATGAGAAAATCCCATAACTTACCAGCTAAAAAATGATTTCATATACTTCTATGGTAATATACAATGAAATTTGAAAATCTGTAATGTTGTGTAACACTTTTAAAAACTAACTGTTAGTTAAGAGTAATATAATACAGCAAGGACAAAAATCCATATAATTGTTGACATCGGGTTCTCTACTGATTTACTAATTGGCCAAAACAAGCAGGGTAAGTAGTTAATATGCTATGGCCCTTATAGTATAAATAGATATATTTCTAAGGCTTATCCTCTTGTTTTATAATACCTGTAGGAGACAATTTAATGGGTAAAATAAGTAAGCTTAAAGGCAGTAAAAGATCCACATTATATACAAATTCTTCTTTTAGTTTGGATTCAAATAGCTGTAGTTCTTCCTTAGCCTTTCAAGTAATATTTGAGGACTCTCCAATGCTGGCTCTCCTTCTAGAGTTTTAATAAGATGGGTAAGTACATAATTATGCAACATTTTGATTTGGCTGAAATTGCACTGGGAATATCAAGCTTGACTCATGAGGCTAGGGAGAAATTGGGAAATGAACTCCCTTTCCCTGTCATGTCCTAGCTGCCTAGGTTGTAAATCTAGCATTTTATAGGCTTCCCTAGATCCTCGTCAGGAAGTGAGATGGTTCAGTATTAGATTTTCAAATACCTCATCCTATGCTTCAGAGTCATTTTCAGGCAATGGAAAATGCATATCTAAAGAAGATTCCAATAAAGGAGCTGACGGAACTGTCACCAACAATAGGTGGCATCATTTTTACATTTGATTTTGCCTGCACAGGGAACACCTCCTCATTTGCCTCTTCTATCGATTTTAGGATTTGATCACCCAGTTTATATTCACTCAAGGAACAAGTCATCTCTTTGTTATACTCCTTATCTTCCTTAAGGATTTCAATAACAGTTCAAATCAATGCCCAAGTGACACAAAATTGAACAGGGATCTCCCCCCCCCGTTTTTTTTTTTTTTTTTTTTTTTGCTTTTTCAACACTCTTTTAGACTCTGTCCCATAGTTCTTTATCTACTGTTCCTTCTTCTGAAAACCAGTGATGAGAACCATAAACAACTTGCTAGCAATCTAATAGTTGTGGTTTTAATACCTCTGCTCCATTCTTTAACAACAAAAACAAAACAAAACAAAACAAAAAACATGCATTAACTCACCATAAGACAAAGTCTTCCCTGGTTTCTCCCTCATTATGTTCACTCACCCACTGCTATGGGTATTACTATATTTTTGTCTCATAGGTGGATTCAGGTTCCTGATTCTTGAGGCCACTTCGTTACTACTCTATTTGGCAGCATGAACCTGGGAGAACAGGGACATAAAAATGAGGCAGACTAAAGTCTTACGTAATAGTCAACTTTATTCAATCATCAGGCGATTTATACTCTGAGGGGAAAAAGAATCACATGAGTAAGGCATTCAATCACGAGGACAAGATACATGTGGAAAAACATGTTTTTCAGTAGAGGCATTTGAATAAGAACAGATGAAGTAAGCTTACTCTTATCCACTACACCTGGGAGGAGTACAAAACACATTTCACGAACAAGAAACTGAGGTCACAGATCTTGTTTTCTTGGAGCCCTCTCACAGCACTGAGAATCCCCCTTGACGGACTTGGTTCTCGGACTGTGCTCCAACTGATACTAAGAGATAAAAACACTGTTCTGGAGGAAACTGATGGGCTGAATGTCCATCAGCAGGGCACAATACCATTGTATAGACAGTGATATGCAACCCATTATTCAGAAGCAGAAAGTGGTTACTTGACTCTAAGTTTTGTAATGATAGTTTTGTTTCTCTCTTCCTAGTCCCTCCCTCTAACATCAACTCTTCCACCCCCCATACACTTTCTCTCTTTTTTTTTTAAATTACAAACTAGCCAACCAGTTTATAATTAATGTAGTAGACCTCTGTGTATTTCTTTGGGAAGAACGGCTGTGGGACCGGGTGGGACAAAAACCTCGGTCAACATGCTAGTTCTGCACGGATGCCAGTTAAAGAATATCTTCTAGGATTTTCTACCTTTTGGAATTTTCTAGTTTTGATTTTAAACAGTGCTTACAAGGGGCAGGGCTTTGCCCCTCGTATAGCTGGCACCATCCCTCCATGGGACTGTTGCCCCTCACCCCCAACCCCACACTCAGGATAGATGTCCGCACTTTTACCATGGGCATGGGAGAGCTGACCCACATGGCATGGGCCTACAATATCTGGTTCTGCCCCTCACCTAAGGGGACTGTCCCAGTGGCTGGGACTGACCAGCTCAGCTACCACTCAGACCTACATCCTAGACTTGGGTTCACCCACTCTAACATCTAGACTTTCTATGATCTGCTGGAGTACTTGAAGGAAATGGTCCTGCAGAAAGATAATCACAGGATGCCCATGACTTGTGGCAACATCAGGATATCCAAGAGGAGTTTCAGTAAGAGTCCTGTGATGATGATGTGCCAGAGGTCTTGGCCTGGGCCAATGACTCATTGAAATGAACACTTGTGAGTGGGAATGATTGAGCAAAAGGGTATATTTACTATGTTACATACCATTGCTCCTGATGCCACTGGGATGAGTGAGGAGGTGTTTGAAAAATGGAGGAGTGACTTTTTTAAAAAAAAAATTGTGTCTTTTTTTAAATTAATTTGGGGGACATACTTCAGGGGCGAGGGGTGGTTGTAGAGGGACTGGGAGGTAAGCAGGATTGGAAAGCTTTATGTGAAATTCCCAAAGAATCTATAAATAATTACATTTTAAAAATATTCAGCTATAACACTTGGGAAAGCAGGCCCTGCACCCTGCCTATGAAACACAATGGAGCCAACCCTGTTACTAGAGGTATGGGTTAGCCAACCCTGAAGTAGTGAGCAGGAGAAAACTGTCCCCATCATCTGTCTGTCCTATAACAGCACGGATGTAAATAGAGGCTTCTCTATTCCACCCAGTCCCTTAGCCACTTTTAAAATAATCACTCAGAAGTTTAATATGAATTACAAACTGTATGGCCTATTAACTCAGGCTTTTTACTAACTAGCTCTTACAACTTAATTAACCCATTTTTATTCATCTATATTTTGTCATGTGGCTTCATGACATTGTCTGTTGCCTAGTACACCTTGCTCCTCTGGTGGCTTACTGACTGTTCTTTTGACTCTGTCCTCTTCTCCTGCCTAGCTATATTCTGCATGGCTATTGGCCAAATGAACTATTTTCTTAGCTAATAGGAAGAAAACATAATCACAGCATATAAAAGGGTCATCCCACATCATTTCACATTTTCTGTCTAATCAAAAAGTGAAGGTTAAATATAAAAAAACTATATACAATAAGTACAATAACTATATATAAATATATACAGGCAATAATTACATTAAAATTTCTAATCCATTCATATTTGACAAATTCAGAAAAAGAGTAAATTGGCCTATTAGTATATCACATCTCCAAGAGGATAAAATTTCATAAATCTTCCCAAATGTTTGTTTCTGCTGTCTCTACAGACATATAATGCAAGTGGTTTTTTGTAGTCCCAATCCAATTAAACATTAAATCTGGCTTTGGAGTTGGAGTGTGGCTCTCCTTTTCTAAACCCAAGCATGCTTGCTAAAGAAAAATCCAAAATTTCCGTATCATGTTAGAAGAGCCACATGATGTGGCTACATAAACGTTGTGTGTGTGTATGTGTGTTTGTGTGTCTGTGTGCGTACATGTGTGTGTACATGTGCATGCATATGTATAGGAGTGTGTATATATTATGTGTGTTAGAAGAGCCACATGATGTGGTACATAAGAAAAACCAAAATTAGGCAAAGTTCTATTGCCACTAATCTCATAATCCTTTGGTTTTATTTTGACTCTTTAAAGATTTTCTGAAGGTATAAATATTATCTCAAAATTTATAGGATAAATATATATATATATCATTTTACATCATATTAACAGTCATATACAGTACTAACTAATTCAACAAAAGGCTTCATCTATCTTCCTGTACATGATTTTAGGTTTAAGTCTCTATCTCATGACTAGGGATGAAGATTATGTACTCTAGATGTACATAACGAAGTAGGTCCTTTAACCTCTTCAAGATAGGCTGCATATGACATTTAAAATGTTTAAGTTTTCTAAAATGAACAATGACCATGCCTAACAGCAACCTTTGAAGTCTCTAAATGAAGGGTGGGGCCCCATAACAACAATTCCACCAGGATTTTGATAATGCCCCTAAGCTGACAAACACCACCCAAAGATTATCTTTGGACTACAAACTGCTCAGGACAACTTCAAGTAAGCAAGCTGAGATTGTCCAGTCTCACAGACTATGCTAGCCAGGACTTGAGTTAAGCTTTGCACTTTCCCATTACATAGGGATTGGACAACAAATGATATAACTAACTCATTATATCATTATATAAATAACTAATATTATTTATAAAAAAATCCCAATTTTTTTCCAGATCCTCTAAAGATGCCATTGCCTCCAGACAGCAGGAAGAAATTTTAAGAACATGATGTGCACATTCCCAAGAGGTAGGGTGGGTCATTTTTGGTCAGTCAGTGGGTTATGGATATTTGTCATCATTTAGGGGAGTCTGTTAAAGTTGTTATCATTAATGGCCAGGAAAAAGGCTGAACAAAAGATACTACATTCAAGGTTCTGAAAAGAAAAAGGGAAATGTAGAAACAATAGGATAACAGTGTAGATTATTGAATCAATCCTGAAAAGAAAGAAGGGGGATGTTGAGAGAGGTTTTCTGTCCTGTCCAGTCTCACAGTCATTCAGTCCTGAAGAAACACACAGAGGTCTACATTAATTACAAACTGATCAGCCTATTAGCTCAGGCTTCTTATTAACTCTTATAACTTACATTAAGCCATAAGTCTTATCTGTGTTTGCCATGTGGCTTGGTACTTTTTATCAGCAAGGCATTCTCGTCTTGCTTCCTCTTTGTCTGGGGTCTGGGTGATGATTGCAGGACTGAACAGGAAAGAAACCTCTGACAACAAATGGTGCTCTACATGGAGCACGAACCCATTATCCTGAGATTAAGAGTCTCATGCTCTACTAACTGAGATAGCTGGGTATGAGAGCTGAGAGCCAAAGGCAAGATAGCAAGTGCACACTTTAAAACTGCATTCATAGTATAAGACACCATGCCCAAGTGGGCAGTATCTTAAAGACTATTGGCCAAAGGAGCTCCCACAGCAGGGGGATATAGATATAATAAGATAAAAGGGCAGGCTATTGAATCTACTTTTAAGGAAAAAAGCAACTACAAGTTTTAAGTATTTTATATAGGTAGGATTTTTATATATTACACATGCATTTCTGCTGTTGTTCAAGTTATTATACCTATGTAACTCATTTTACAATTTTTAGTTTTTGAAAGGTATGATTACAAATTATTTAGGATAATAAAGAAATGCAGGCTAGTAGTTAGTCACCTATTGCAATCAAACTTGTAGCCATGTTAAGTATGCTTTCTAGGTCAAACAGAGATGTATTTTAGATGAATGGGTGGTTTTCAAATAATTCAGAGATCTATAGAATATGGCACGTAAGCTGTCTTAATAACATAGGTTCTTTTTTTTAATGACATTGAGACATATTTGCTCCTGACAGCACCAGTCTACTGCAGAGAAGATGATAGGCCTCAAGAAACTGCATATGAAGTTTACTTTCTTTGTGGCAAAAGTTAGTCACTGGTCAAGAAAGTGTCCTTGTCTCGACTGCTGGAAGTGTACTGTCCAAATTGTATAAGCATGGACAAAATAAAGTGACTACCGAACTTTTCCAAGACAAGGTATGAAAGCCCTTCAGAATATTCTGCTTCACAGAAACATCTATCAGATATTCTACTCCTAAAGACTATAGATGGATACCCCAACATTGAAGAGGAACCATGTGTGACTTTCCATGTAGCCAACTATTTCTATCATTTCTCATAATTTTTGGAAGTCACTTGCTTGCATTTCCTGTTTCTCCAGAAATATTATTTCCTTCTTGGGTCTCTGATGTAGTTGAAGACTAGAAAGTTACAGTTTTCCTTACTAAACTAAGAAAAGAAACTCACTATAGATCTGTAGAGTGTATAGAGTTGAGAGACATCAAAAGATAATTTAAGATTGGTAATGCAAGTTAGAACACAAAGTGAATTAGGCACAACACTTTGGACTCACCAAGATAAGATAGAAATTGGAATATTTTCTCTGTATTTTGCCAAATACAGATAGACTAAATATTGTAACTGTTATTCTTACTTGATAACTGTTTTTATTATTTAATTTATTTACTATGTTCAAATTAAAACCTTCCTTTTTAATTAAACAAAAATGGGGAAATGATGTGGAATAATCTTCTTGTATACTGTAAAGATTTGTCACTCAAAATGGTTTAATAAAATGCTGCTTCACCATTAGCCAGACAGAAAGTATAGCTAGGCCAACCAAACCAAGATAATGAGAAAAAGGCCAGAGTCAGGATTCACCAGACAGACAGAGGGAGCAGGAGATGAATGTGCCTTGCTAATAAATGTACTACTATGTGACAGAGAATAAATAAGGAATATGGGTTAACCTAAAATATAGAGTTAATGGGTTATAACCCTGAATAATTGGCTGAGCATTTTTAGATAATATTGTGACTCTGTGTGTTAATTTGTGGCCACTGGGTATTTAGGAATAGGCAGGCAGGAGAGAAACATATGATTGTATGGGGGGGGGGAAAGTTGCCCCACCATACCCATTAATACCTGAGGCAGGTACAGCAACTGGCCCTGAGGTCACAAGAGCAAAGAGCTGTCCCTAACCCCCACCAGTTGCAACACATGGTAGAGCAGGCCATGTACCTCACAAGAGCAGCACAACAGAGCTGTCCTTGTTGGCAGAGGTGAGTAGGTGAGCCAGCCCCGAAGATGTAAGTGTGGTAGAGTTGTCCTCACTACTCTACATCTGTCATGTGGCAGTGTGGGTAGCGGGGAGATGTCCCCTTTCCCTTTACCCCTTTCCATCTTCAATAGATGAGACAAACATGGGGCAACTCAATGGAGCTGGCCCTGATGGTGTATGTGTGGAAGAGCAAAGCAGAAATGGCCTCACCCATCTCTCATTATTGAAAGAGGTGAATTAGCTGGGGCAATGCCAGAGAAATCACCTGGTGGTGATGACAGGAGAGAAGAGGTGGGCAAACCCACCCTGCAGCAGCCCAGGTCCAAAACGTGGTCATGACTTGACCCACCCCAACTTCCTCCCCTCTTATGATCTACTGGAGCACATGGACAGACATGACCCACAGACCAAAGCTGCAGGATCCCTACTACACAGTGCAAAAACAGGATATGCAAGAAGGGGCCCAGGGAGGACCCAGCATTGATAGTGTAATAGAATCCAGTGGCCTCAGACCAGACCAAGGACTCTTTTCATGAACACTTGCATATAAAAATGCACAGACAAAGAGGTTTATTGCATGACTTACTGTGTCACACTGCAGCCTCCACGATGAGGTTTTTAATCATCCCCCTTTCTCCCTTTTTCCTCTTAAATTTTGTTTTATTTTGGAGCCAAGGGGTGCAGGCAAAGAGGGCAGATGCAAAGGGAGAGGAAATGAATGGGATCAAGGTACATGATGTAAAAGACACATAGAATAAATAAAAAGAAAGAAAGAAAGAGAAAAGGTGTTTACATCCCCTAGTGTAATGATTGTAATGCATGTAGAATTTATTTACAACTGAACATTTGCTTGAAATGGTCATACTGAAGTTTGCTTTTTATTTTTATTCTTCTATATAATTATTGATTTTTATTTTAAAAGTCATTCTGTTATTTTATCTTCTGTGTATGGGTATTTTGTCTGCATGTATGTCTGTGTACCAAGTGCATTCCTGATGCCCAAGGAGGTCAGAAGAGGGCAACAGATATTTTAGAAATGGAAGTATGGACTGTTGTTATCTTCCATGTGGGTACTGGGAATCAAATCTGAGTCCTCTGGAAAAGCAGCCAGTACTCCTAACCATTGAGTTCTCTCTCCTGCTCCTTGTTTATAAATATTGTTATGGTTATTGGTTCCTTCAAAGTTATGGCCTGCCCTCCTTATCTGTGATAATATATCTTGCTATGGTAAGATGAAGGGCATTCTGTCAGAAGCAGCACTTTCCTCTAACATTCATTATAAGACCTAATAGAAATTTTGGAAGCAAAATCCATAAACATATGTCCTTTATTCTACCTCAAGACTGGCTGTCCCTTTGTAGGGGTTAGAGGAATCCCTGAGAGCATGAAGTTCTGAGTAAATGTGTTTTGTTGGCATAAGGCAGACATATCAAGGACCAAAGCCTTAGACACAAGAGTGTGGTGGCATTTTATTTATATTTTAATAAATAAAGCTTGTCTGAAAAACAGAAAAGTAAAATAGCCGCACTGGCCAGTCTTACAGTCCAGGCAGCAATGACATACACCTTTAATCCCAGTAGCCACACTAGCTTGCCATAGTAAGTAGTGGTGCATGCCCTTAATTCCAGAACTAGAGAGGATTATAAAATGGGAGAAGACAACTCTTAGTCTCATTCTGAGATTCATGGAGAAAGGATCACCATTTTCAGACTGAGGCTGAGGTAAGAGCAAGTGGCTGGCTGCTTTGCTTTTCTAGTCTTCAGTTTGAACCCCAATATCTGTCTCTGAGTTTTTATTAATCATACAACACATGGGAAATTGGCAAAGCCTTCCCCTGAGGCGAAGCTCATGGAGATGACAGTCTTTGTCCATCCACCTGTTGACAGAGTGAACAGAAAATGTCTATCATAGCTTTCCCCCCCTAGATATTTCCAGACCAAAGATGGTTCTCCAACAGAGACTTCTCTTCCAAGAGAAAATAAGCCTGCATTCTTGATTCAAGTATATTTCATAAACCCTGCTGTTTGGTTCAGCTAAATGAAATAACTCACTTCTCTGCTCAACTGTATATAGTAAACAAACTGAGCTTTATGACTGCAACAGCTTCTCCACCTAAGAGCCCAGACTACCTTATCAAAGCTGTTCTGTCCATGGGCTTATCTCTCACTGCCTCTCACTGCCTCTTATTGGGATTCTGAAACAGAAGTCAAGCTCAATGTGGATTGAGGTTTTAATTACCAGTCTTGTTAGTGTATAACACCAAGTTTACCATTTATGATTTCACCAGAACCAATTAAAACACACACACACACACACACACACACACACACACACACACACTTCTATTTGTAAACCTCTACTACAGATGAGATGTTCTATAGTAGCCTGTTTTCTTTTCAGTTTTGTTAATAAAAGTTTGACCGACAACCTCACTTTTTTGTTAGGTCCAAGATTTGTTGATTTTTCAGTCTATTGAGGTTTACACTTATTAGAACTTAAATCTGGTCTGGAAACTATGAACTCCAGTAGTATAGTAGGGTTTTACAAGTTTAATGTATTTTCTTATAAACATGAAATAGTTAAAAATAGAAAATCATTATTTCATAAATAAGATTAAATAGATTTTTCAAGTAACATTACTGTTGAACATAACAAATTACTTGTGATTGAAAAAAACTAAGTTTTATTACATGGCTTAGGAATTAGCTATATAAAATCTAAGTCTCTTGTTAAATTTTCTAATTTACTCAGTTCCAACAACTCTTGAAAAAATGCCACTGGAAGTTAAAAGAAGACTCAGTTACTATAAACACAATTAGAACAAAATAAACTTTAAATAATAATAATAATAGAAAAAGACAAGATTTCCTGAGTAATGGGAGCATGGGAACTTTGGGGGAGGGTTGAAGGGGAGAGGCAGAAAAAGGAGCAGAGAAAAATGTAGCGCTCAATAAAAATCAATAAAAAATTTTTTAAAAAGTAAGTAGAATTGCATAAGAAAATAATAATAATAATAATGATAATAAGCTTATGAGTCTCTCCTTTTGTTAGATTTTTCTTCTTTTCAAATTAAATTTCATCAAGAATTTTCATCAGTCCTGATTTAATTGGCAGCTGCTACTCCAAGCTCAGAAATTAACATTTTCTGATGTTTGGTTGTATGAGATACACACCAGTATGATATTCAAAGCTAGAGACAATGCATTTGAGATATTCTATATATTTTGGCATTTTATCATGAATAATATTCTAGAAAATGTTGCTTTCTATTATTACAGCAAACCTGGCTAAATACATCTTTAAGTACCTCACCAGCTCTTTCAGATTTCACATATAATTATTAAGACAAAGGTATACACAATTTGTTTCAAAGATTTTGACAATATTAAACTTTAAAATGTTTCTGGTATTATAACAATCTTTCAACCACATACCCCACACATTACTAAGTTTAGGAATAAGTCAGTTTATATTATCATGAGTTGCTAATGGATTTCTAGGAAAATTTTGCTGTCTTTATTTTGTCTGAGACTGGGTTTCATATACACCCCAAACAGGCCTTCTTCCCTCAATCTTTGGAGGGGTAGAACTCCAGTTGTGGGTTACCACATTGTTTTTAAACTACTTTTACATTAAATGAAATACATCCTTTTCATTATGCAAGAAAAGTGTGTGCTTTGAACTCAGGCTGAGTGGTGTTTTCTCTTCAGATTGCTGATTCCTCACCCATAGAATTGGATTGTTCTGCAGCCTCACCCTGAATATTATTTTCTTCCCTTTTTCCAGATGCCATAACAATTCCTGAGAATCACTGAGTCCTAAATAATATAAAGTTGGCTATTTTAGCACCTAGTGTTGAATCAATGCTCAATAAATGACAGTTACTATTTATAGGAAAATTGCTTAAAATAAGGCATTTTAATTAATGCAGATGGAATTTCTCTTAATACCTAAAAATTTCCATTAGAGTCTTATTTAAACTTTCCATAATTTTAAAATCTTTTTTCCTAAAGAAAGAACCTACCCGAAATAGTGAATTCTCCATAACCTAAGAGGTTTGCGGGAAAGATGAGGCCTGGTTGAAAACATTTAAGAAAAAATTTTAATGGCAATCAGGTGTTAAAAGTTTAATTAGAAAGTCCATCCCTTGCACACGGGCTAATGCAGACTATGGCAAGCTGCTTAATTTTCAATTCTCAGGCTATTTTACATTGTCAACATTCTATTTAGTAATCTTGAGGGAAATAGCATCAAAAGCAGACAAAGAAAAATGTTTCACTTTCCTGCAGCTGACTCCCTGATTGCCTGACGTTTAGTTACATTTGGGCATCTGTCTCAGGAACTCCCATTGTCTGCAACCATATGCAAACTGAAGTGTGCTTTGGGGTATAGACATGAGGACAGAATTGGCACTTGGATTCACCATCTAGCAGCAGCGGGAGAAGCTGGACGAGCCTAGGATACTTCATACAGTTCATTTAATGAACTGTTACTTTATTATTTTGTAAAGCTTCTGTAATGCACATTTATGATATAAAAAATGCTTTGCATACTGCTTCATCGGAAGAGGACCTCATTTAGATTAACCTGTGACTTCAACAGCAGGTGGTAGAATGAACCAACTGCTTCAATTACTGCTTTTGCGCATGACTTTCATGTGTTGCTAAGATTATCAGAGGAACCTGATTACATCCCCTTAGACACTATTGTTGGCACGATGATTAAGCTGTTATTTTTTTTTTTAAGACTGGGAAACTAAAAGGCTTTTGGCATGAGGCAAAAGCACTGTGTATAGAGATCAGTAAGATAGTGTGTATCATTGCCCTGTAGCTTATCTCCACATATACAGCTCCCTGGTGGATCCCTATGATAAACATTATTGGAACAATTAGCTGCTGCTGACACAGAATCCAGACACAATAGCCATGGCCAGCAGCACAGAGCCAAAAATTATGGAGCCAAAAACCATAAAAAGCAACACCAAGCTAGTCTCCCCATTCAACTGCTGTCATAAAACCCTCCCAGTGCTATGTTTGCATAGCTGGCTTCACCGATATGGCACTGTTAACACAAAGGAAGGAGCTGCAGCACTTGCCTTTGTTTAGCCGAAATTACAAGTCATTGAATTAGTATGTCATCTTTATTGTGCTGTCATGCAGCGGAGGTGAGGAAGGATCCCGTAATGGATGGGAGAGTTTGATGGCCTGAAAGACAGGCTCACAGATGGCTGTTGATATAAAGCAGCTTCCCCCTTAAAAAAGAGCAAGCAAGAAAGGGGGAGAAAAGCAAAAATCCTTCTTAACATGGATTGGTACTGATTTGTGATGTAATGCAAAGATATCTATACAAGTCTCATATTTAAGAACTTTGTGAGTCTGGCGTATAGGACAAACTTAGCAAATGCAAACCTTACTGAGGAATGGATTTATTAAACATATCATGCAATGTTTCACATTCTTTGGTTGTTGATATGATTATTGTTGTTCTCTGAAAATTTCTTAGAACATTTCTAAACAATTGTGAATGATTTGATAGATAATGTGAGAAGAGTAAACTATCTGAAAGTTAGAATCAGTGCTGAGAATAATGAAAGAAATATTTAATTTTGTACTAGTGTTACTTCATTTGTTTCCTAGAGATTCTATACTGTGAAAATTTGAAGATAATAAAATATGTGTTTTTAATTCAATGATTAAATGCTTTTACTACTTTCTATATATAGTTTCATTCATATTTTAAAAGATTATTGGGTCATTTTAGATCTGTTATTTAGAATCAGTGAGATGCACAACTGAATCTCATTTTGAAATAATAAAAAATTATGTTTCTTTTGTCATAATTAATAAAAAGGCTGATCCAGCCTAAAAGCAATTATTTTTAATCCAACTGAATTGAACAGAAAGAACACCCTTTCTGCCAGTATTTTGTTTCAGATAGAAATCTTGTCATCAAACATGCTGGGCAATATTTGTATTAAGAAGTAAACTATTTACACCTATAAGTTCCCAGAATTTTCAATGCGCTAATGATTTTGTTGGTCTTTCACCTATACACAAGAAGAGCAGAAAAGAATATCAATGGTGTGATTTCCTACGGTATGGATAGATATGTAGGTATGTAGAAGCTTTACACAAGCTAACATATGTGTGATTATATTTTAAAACACCTTCAGTTATGGCTGCAGAGATGACTCAGCACTTCTTACTCCTGCTCAGGGATAGGGTCTAGAGCTTTCCCAGCACAAAGGGTAGCTCACAACTGTAGGGTGCAGCCATGACAAGCTCAATAGAGCCCTGGATCTCAGTAGTTAACTTATAAGGCAATACCTGGTATTTGTGGTAAGACCACAAACTGAAAGTACCCAGGCACCATCCAGGAACAGACTTAATGTTCCAACCATTGTAGAAAGGATCACCTGCCAACACACACCCATCACTTTTCACCAGGACACCCCTAGACAAATGTCAGCCAATTAGGGGTCCTGAACCTTAGTAATCCCTCAACCCAACCTCTGCAATTATAAAAACCCAACCCCAACTGAGCTTGGGGCTCTCTGATCACTCCAATATGTTTGATACATAGAGAGTCTGAGTTTGCAAACTTGTACAAGAATAAAGGCTCTTTGCTTTTACATACAAGACTTGGTCTCCTAGTTGGTTTTGGGGCAACTCCATGATCTGGGTATAACAACAACCACCTTAGCTAGAATTCCAGGGTAGTCCAATGTTCTTGACAGACATTCTGTGGTGCACAGACATACATGCAGTCAAAACGCTCTTACCATCACTTCTTTTCAATGCTGAAAAATACATTTGGTCATATGCAAAACAATCTTGCGACATAAATGCAGGGAAACAGAATGGTAGAAATTAGGTCTGTCCATAAATGTCTTCAGTGGTAAAAAGCAAGTCCTTGTTTTGTTTTCTTGTTGCTGTTACTATTTGTTTGTTTTGTTTTGCAGTTTTCTGAATCTTTCCAAAGCAACACTCCAGAAAGCTACCTAAGTGGGAAGTGTGTACTTAGTTTAGAATTAGCTGCCAATTCAGCAACGTTATTATATTCATTAAATTATCAGATTTTGCTTTCATTTTAAGATCATTTTGTATTTACTTGAAATTGATGATGCTGACTTACAATTTACTATGAAAAACAGCTTGAGCAAGGAAGATATTATTGGTGATTTGAGCCTGTAGAATGGAAAGGAAACATGGATTTACAGCTAATCAGATTGACTTTGAGGTCTCACTGTGATACCTGTTAGCTGAACATTCTTGACCTAGTTTATCTGACCTGGATATTTTAATTAATAAACACAAGGCAGAATGAGTGGCTTGGTTGGATGGATAATGAAGGCAAATTAACTGACCATGATCTGGGGGAGAGTTTTCCTGGCTTCAGTTTTAGAAACTGCAATTCACTTTTCCAGTGTTTCCAGTGTCAGCCTAACTAACAGCCTTACTGTTTCAGCCTAAACAGTAAGCAGAGTCTATCGATTCAGATCCTGGAAGAGGGCCTGAAAGTTTGGGCAAAGAAGAATAGAAGACAAGGCAAACTTTACAGAATAAATCTTCTAACTAGCTGTTCTAGTTTGCCTACCAAAAATAGGTAAGAAAGCTTTCCAGAGTCAGTCTGAGTAGATGTAGGACCAGTGAGCAGACCCTGGGCCATGGGTTGCAAGGTAGTTACTGGTAGAAAAGACTTGTATGCTCGAAACCAAGGGTTACCATTACTTAAAAATTAATATTGCTAACCAGAGATGCTTTTCCAGAAACTGGTAGAAAAGTTGCAGAGACCCACAGTCAAGCATTAGGCCAAACTCAAGGAATCCTGCTGAAGAGAGGGATGGAGGATTATAATAGCCAGGTGGGTCAAGGACATCACAAGAAAACACACAGAATCAACAAGTGGGTTCATAGGAGCTCACAGAGACTGAGAAAAGAACCAGGGATCCTGTGTTGGACTAGCCTAGGCCCTCTGAGAGTATGTGGCAGTTGTACAGCTTGATCTTCTTGTGAAACTCCTAACAGTGGGAGCAGGGGCGGTCTCTGACTCTTTGACTGGCTTTTGGAACCCTGTTTCTCCTATTGGGTTGCTTTGCCCATCCTTAATACAAGCCAAGGTGCTTAGTTTTACTGCAAATTGATATGCCATGTTTTTTTGATGTCCATGGGAGGCCTGCCCTTTTTTGAATAGAAATGGAGGAAAAGTGGATGGGCAAGGCCAAAGGGAGTTAGGGGAGAGGGATTAGCTCACAGGTTATACATTTTGTGTATAAACTGATTTCAGCTAAGACATCTTTTCATTTTTTTTCTTGAAGTCTGAAATTCGATCTTTCCCATCAATGCCGCTGTGTTCCCCATGCCTTTGCCTGTCTGATCAGTTGCTTTGTTTGGGCTTTGCTTGTCCCTTAGTTGGTGACCAAGTGAGGACTAGATAATAATTTGTAATGACCACAGAATCAAAACTTTGTCAAAATTAACTGGATTTGATTCAGCAATTATTTTAATCAGTCATTTCATCATCTCTTGGGGTTATTTTTATTCACTATTTTTCCAAGCTGTAACTGAGCACATCCTAGACCACTGCAAAATGAATGCAAGTTTTCTCTACACCTCTCTTTCTCTGTCTTCTCCATTTCATTTGTGTGATTTCTTCATTTTTAAGGCTATTGCCTTCTATGGAAGATTTTTTTATGCAGCTAAATACTTGCAAATATATTTCAAGTCTCAGTTTTGTCACTAGGTTTAATAATGGTTACATGATACTAGTATTTTTCTAAGTCTGAGACCCTGACTTCTTTCTTGGTCCTTCCTTGTAAATTATTAGACTATAGTTATCCTAAACTTTAGTATTCAGTTGTACAGAGGCAACAAAAACTTAACCTGTAACTGGAGGATTGACCAGCCCTATTACTCTATAGAATGCCCTCAAGATTTTGTGATAATGTCTCATTCTAAGTACGTCCATATTCCATCTCATTGATGGAATGATGAACAACAATCATCTTTGGTCTTTTTTTTTTTTTTTTTACTTTTTGTTCTTCAACACTTTCTAGTCATTTTCACACCACTCAGTGCTCTTCTCTGGGGAATGCCACCTCTCCTCCTGGCTTTCCTCAGTGACCTGTAATTCTTTCTGTAGGACTGAGGCTTCATGGGCTTTGCTCCAACAAGTTAGGCTTGTTTTTGGTGTCTCACATATCAGTACCTTCTAAGGCAGAAGGGAACTCCCTATTGCAGAAGACACCATTCAGAAACAGGGCCCAGAGCCCTCTGAGCAGAAGCTGACCTGATTGTCCCCTTCCCTGAGAATTATCTTTTGGTACCAGAAGGCACCATGCAAGCTTCCAAAGAAGGGAGGTGCCTAAAAATCCTATCCAGTTTTGATGCCAATTAACCACATTAACAATCAGCATGGCACGATAACCCTAAGGATGCACTCGGGGCTCATGGTAACCAACAGCTGTCTAATGGCACTTAAAACCTGCTCAACAAGAGAGATACCATGCCTGTTGCTGGAAACCTGGCCTATTAATGAAGTCATGGTTATTGGAGGAGAATCTACAACAACTAATTTACTATGTTATGTTACTAGTCCGTGAGTTTTGAATGAAAATGAAGTGGCCTAGGGAGTGGCCTTATTTTACTTGTGGCCTTGTTGGAATAGGTGAGGCCCTGTTGGAAGAAGTGTGTCATGGGGGTAGGTTTGACTGTTTCAAATGCTTAATCCAGGCCCAGTCTCTTTTCCATGCTGCCTGCTGGTCCAATGTGTAACTCTGCTCCTTCTCCAACACATGTCTGCCTGTATGCCACCATGCTTCCTGCCATGACAATAATGCACTAAACCTCTGAACCTATAAGCCTTCCCCCATTTAAATGTTTTTCTTTACAAGAGTGTCTGTGGTCATGGTGTCTCATCACAGCAATAGAAACGCTAAGACACAGGCTATCTTAGCCTAATCCCTAACTAATTATTAGCCCTTAATCATTAGCCCTTACCCATACAGGTTCAAGCGTAGTCTTCACTGTCCAGCCACTTTTCAGAGTTTAGTGCAAAGCCGTACATGCATTACAGATGTCATTTCTTCCTCCAACTCTCATATTGTCGTTTGTTCCCTCAGTGACTTTCACCTGCCAGCACTTTTGTTCAAGAATCTTTACCATGTTATAGATACCTGAGAGTTATCTTCTTCCCTTTCGCCAGAAATTTTGTCCCTGTACAAGCTTAAACTCTTGGAGAACCAGATATGATTCAGTTTTCACTACAATATCAAATTACATCACTGTAATTTCTCAGAAATACTCAGTATTTTAATACAGTGTAGTATTAAACCTCAATGTTTGCCTTAGCAAATGTTTCTTGAAATACAGTGGTCGATTACAATTGGTAGAATTAAGTCTTCACACAGCTGATTAAAATATGTTGTGAGTTCTCAAAACTATGAAATCATTGATTTTTTTAAAAATGATTTTGAACTGTTTGTTGAGATTTACATTCTGAATTATGCCCTTTGGTTTCATATTTTGTAACTTCAGATAATTGTCTCTATGAAGGAATTATATGGTGTTAGAGAGATAGGTTTCAAAATTAGCAGGTGAGTTTCCAGTAGACATATGTTCAGCTATAATACATGAATATAGAGGCAGCCTCACATTTTACATTGAGAGCAATTGACAAAATAGTTAATGAAATTGACAGCAAGAAAAAGTAAGTTGTTTAATTGAGGGCAAATGAAACAAAGACTAAATCTCTATCAGGAAGTACAGCTCAAATATACCGTTGTTAATGATGCTGCACTCCAACCTCATGGGCTTGCTGAACATGAGGGAGGGGCAAAGGAATAGAAAATACTTGAGGAGGTTGAATTCACCCTCTGACTTCACACTCAGATAAACTTGCAAATGCAATTGGTTTATTTTGTATAAATAAGCAAGAATGCTGGAAGAAGCTAAATATCTTCATAAAACAAAACATTATGATACCAGAAACCCTTAGGAATAGCACTAATGCTTTTAAATGAAGGTTTTATTTGTCTCTGAGCTGCAAAGAGGAGTCACTAATGAGATGTCATTTAAATTCTAACACCTGTTTAATGGCAGTTTTTCTCTATCCCCAAAGAGTAGCTGTTTATGAATGTTTGCGGCTTTCCAAGTGTATCTACAAGAATTGTTTTTCATAAACAATGTGTGCTTCTTGCTCACATGCTCCAGCTGCTTTACAACGTATGATGAAAATGTTTGACTGTGGCGCTTTTTATTAGCTGGATTTCAAATACTGAAAGTTAAAATTTTGTAATACTATAGTAAATATTTATCAGAAACTTCATGTTTTACAGATATGTTAGTATACACTGGTGTAAGACGAGTATGATTTCTAGTTGTATTCTTACTGAATACGATGGAAAGTAACAGGATGGAAAATGTGCCCCCAGATTTCCTGCTCTGAGAACACAGTGTTATTCATAAATGAGCACACATGCAAAATAAATGCTTCTTGGCTTTTTTTCTGTCCAGCAAGTAAATAAGTAAAATGTCAGAATGAGGCTATCTGATCATTTTCTATTACTTTTACTATTTTCTCATTTAAACAACTTAGTTGCTAAGAAAAATTTAAAAAAAGATCCCACAATAACTGTTGAATTATATATATATATATGTTGAATTTCTATATGGTTTATCCAGAAAGAAATCATAAAAAATAACTGATATACTAAGGTGAAACATATAAAAAAATATTTACTATTAAGAGTATTTTCCTTCAAATTCTGTCTCTTTTTGTGATCTCACTATTTTGGACAGGTCATTCTCATGGATAGTATCCTTTAATGAAATGTCTTGCAGTTCAGCACAAGCAACACATAAATGCATTCTAATAAATCACCTTTGTCTTGAGAAATTCAAGTGTAAATTTTTTGGAGTAGGAATTTTATGAAAATGAAAATATAAAATCTCAAAGGTGATTTATTTTAGGAAGGCTGTGAGATCCTTTCTTTAACAATGTGTATCTTGTACCTAATAGGACCACAGTTCTGTTCCCCTTCGCACACTGGATGTGAGACACAGAAATCCTTGTTTGTGAGTAAAACACAGTCTTGTCCTGGGGAAAGATGAGGCCGGGGTCCCACCTTTCAGAACCCATGATTTAAGATGAGTTCACTAAGGTTATTGAAAAGAGAATAGTGAAGTCACAACATGTTCCCTGTGTGAACATGGACAGTTCTATAAAACCTAAGTGTTCTGCACATTAAGGGAAGAAAGAAAATCGTCTCAGATGTGATTGTATTATGCTGAAAACTATTGTACAGTTCTTCCTCACAGTCATTATTTCTCTGATTCCTTAATGCCAAATCAGCTGCTCTCCCCTCTGAGGACTCTGCCCTCTTTGCGACTCTAGCCATTTAAGGCGTTCTTTTGAAAGAGCAGAACAATTGGATCTTTCTTTTTCAGTGTTTAAAAATCCTCTTTCTCTTCCCTCTCTTTCTCTCCCTCTTTTTCTATATAATCATGCATATATACATAATCCTGTAGTGAAGAATTGAAAAGTATCAGGAGTTCTGGGTTCCTACAATTTTTATTTATAGGTGGAATCTCACTGTTTCACCTGTGTTCTAATTACTCACAGGATTCATTCGCAATTGCTTGCCAAACACTTCATGCTGAGCCCAGGGAAATAAGCATAGTCTTCTTTTTTCCTGTTGCAGCTCTTTCCTTGACTTATGAAAGCCAAATATCCACTCTGTATGGAGAGATGAATCAGCAATCCATATAATATCTATTCATCATACATATTTCACAAGGAGGATATTGTGGTGACTGCAAAGTTCTTACAAAAATAATATGGAAATCCGGAACTTGATGTGGAGTGTCAGAGAGCCTCTTACTATTATTTACCTTATCAGCTTTTGCTTTCTGAAATCAATGGAAGGGCATCAAGTTCAGCTAATCCATATTTCTGAGTATGAAATTGAATTTATAGTCTGTAGTATGTTGACTACCGCTCGCATTTAAGGCATAATTGATTTTTATTGAAAAGCCAGCAGGCACATCAAAAATTTCCACAAACCACAAGGATGTTAAATTTTACCCTGTTTAGATAATAGTGTGGCTTTATTTATCCTTTAAAATGAAGCTTTTATATTTATATCAGCAAATGCCATGGAAGTGTGACTGATACCTTGTGAAACCATAAATCCATGGTTCTGTAAAACTGTGCTGCACAGAAATAGCAACTTTATATTTCAAAAGTAAACATCTATGGTTCATTTGTTTTAAGGATAAATGACTAAATGGAATAATAAATCTAGCACCATATCATGTCATATGGCAACATTCTTTCCTCTGAAACAACAGCTTGTACCAGTTTCTTTTTTCTCTTTCCCCCATATTCTTTCTGCATTTCATTTTGTCTTCTGCTTTACACATTATGTAGTTTGCTTCTAGAGTCTTTATGCATATGAAATGCTATTCTTACAAAGGATATTCTTTCTTTTTAAACCCAATAGTCAACCCTATTGTGATGCTTCATTAAGTTTCAATAAAATATCCCCAGCCCACATGATAAACCCAGGTGTTCAACCCCTCTATGTTTAAACTTTAGAATGAAAATGTTAGTGAATATCTTTGTCATAGACTTCATGATCGTAACATCAAGAGGACTTTGTCTCTGATGGGTATGACATCATAATGACATGGATATGACATCGTAAATGACATGAGTTAGATTTTAGATTTTCTTTCAAAAAAATTACAGCAATGTTTGTTTACATGGAAGAATCAAGATATATTGTATAGAGTTTAAGAAATGTATGGGATGCATTAGGCCTTTGTAGGAAATAGATTTTATCCAGGGCCACGACTGACTTGGTCTGGCAAAAGGAAACTAGACATGTGTGACCTGCAGGAAGGTCCAGCTCATTAAGAGAGCAATTGCCCCATCCTTGTAGGGTTTTTGAGCATCTTATGAGGTAGACGTGCATGTAGTTGAAATACCTACTTATCATTATCTAAACGTTTAGCCTGTTTCCATTTTAGACTAATGATTTTTTTTAAAAAAATTTGATTTTGCTTTGTTTTTATCTATGTGGTGTGTTTGTGTATGCAGGTCTGTACATATTTGAATGTAGGTGCCCACAGGTCACAGAAAAGGATGGGGAACTCTGGAGCTGGAGTTTCAAGTGGTTGGGGGCAGCTCAATGTGGATGCTGGGAACCAAATTTAGGTCCTTTTCTGTGGAGGACCATACACAGAGCTCACTCAGAGTGTTCAAGCCTTTTATTGTTCCTTCAAGGTCAAACAACAGGATGTTTGGCTTAAGGTGAAATTGCTGTAAGTCTTGCCTAGATAATATGATGTTTGGCCTAAGGTGTCTGGATGTTTTGCTCCAAATAACAGAACGTTTACTTAGGGCATAGCAATTAGATGTTTTGAATATTAAGGAAGTAATTACTCTTGTTTGTTCCTTGTATCATGACAAAAAGTACTTTTGCCCTCCCCTTTGGCCTGGGGTATAGAAGAGATATGAAAAATAAACTCGGGGTGGATTCAGTATTCACTGGAATGCCTTCCAACTCTATCTTCAGTCTCTCATCTATTTTTTCCCCTTAATTCACACTCCGCTTCTCAGGAATATATAGACAGGTTAGCAAGTCCAAGACACTCTGCGACATCAGCATACACTCTTAACTGCTGAGTCACCTCTCCAGCCATGTAATTATAAGCCTTTTGTACTGTCTAATATGTCATAGCTTTCTAGGAATCAACCTGACATGCAGATTGAGAGAAAATTGTCTTGAACATCATCCATTATTGATCATCAGTGGCAACCCTTTGTAGTACTGTTGCATCAAAATAGTGACTTTACTTCAGTTTAATTGGTAGCTGATGCTTCTAAAAAGCCTAGAATGATTCTTGTTTGTATACCAATGATAGAGTTCATGTCTTCCTTAAATATAAGATGGTTTGAATGTTCACATTTAAAACTATTTACTGTTTTGCTGTGATATGTTTTCTTTTATATTACCTTTACTTTACAGTTGGTACACAGGCATGGTATCGGATTTTTTTTTTAATGATAGCCTAAACAATGCTGTAGTACCTATGAATTTCATTTTGACATAGTAAATTAATTATAAGACACTTGTAAAAAGTAGGCACTATATCTGTTGAGTTTGAAAACAACCACCTTCAAAGCACAAATGCATTAGTTAGAAACTTTCAGTGGTAAATCGTGAGATCATTTGATACAACAGTTATTTCCAATGAGGAAAATAGTGTCTCCAGGGGTTTTAAATATGTACCAATAAGCACTTAGTGCCTTTATTGTTCTGTGTGTGTATGAAGAGTACTCAAAACAATTTGTCATATTCACAGATATGAAATGATGAAATCTAAGAGATTATACTTTAATCTCTCAAGAGTAAACCTGGCAGGGAAAAGCAGTATAACTTTCACAAAAGCAGGTACTTTCAAAGCAGTGTATGACAGGCTCAGGGACAAATCTTGTTAATAAGTAAGAGGATTTGTGCCTGGCTCTGTCACATGCCACTTTGAAAACCTACCCGCAAACTGTCTACAGATTTCAGGCCCATCTTTCCCTCTGTGCTTTTCCAGAGTGTTTCTCTCACCATTTCCCTCTGATTTACGTTGTGGCATAATTTAATATCTTTTATGCAGGTGGCATGTATATGATGACTTTGTGGTAGTTTTATAGTTAACACAATATGTGCTGTATCATTTCATATTTATTTAATGCTTTGTTGTAGGACCTCTTTACATCTTTTGTAAGTAGTAAGTATATAAAAATGCCTTTTGATGTGAAGAGAAAGTAAAGCTTATTTATATTGCTATTTTAAAATAAATTTTTATTTTAAAAATTAATATTAAAACATAAATAGTAAGCTATATATGAAGAAAACGTGTTGCTCTTTTATTTTAGGTGTGCATTTTTAACTAAGTCATGACATTTCCAATAATTCAAAAGTTTCCTAGGGTACTGTCAGATGAGTTTAGTTCTAAAGACTGGGCCATTTCTGTTATGGGACTTGATCTGGGTATCTCACGACATTTGCATTTGCAGGTGCTAGAGCGGGCATTTGATGCAGAAAACTTTCCCGGCTATTAGCAGTGTGATGCAGTGCTCTTTGTGGTCTGCCAATTAGTCTTTGTGTCCTAGGATATGGATTTTAAGAGGACTGATTCCAAGTGAAAGACGTGGGGTGGAATTTGTTTGTGTCACTTAAGAATATTAAAGATGTAAGAACTATAGGCTTGGAAATGCGTTCTGGAGGCCTAGCAGTCCTCAAGTGACAGCCTTCTCTTTGTTCAACTTTAAGCACAGAACAAAGTTGTCCTTCCACAGTACTCAACAGCTGGATGAAAAGTAAAAACAAAGTTGATGCGCCAGATGGTTTATCTATATCATATCTCACATCTGGGTATTCTTTAAACATTTAGATGATTGGCTGAGTTCTTATATCCCATCGGCATACATTTGGCACCTCTTCGATTGCGCATGTTGTACTTATTTGCATGTGTCCGCCGAAGAAAAGAAAGTGACTAGTGACTCCGACAAAACTTACCAGAAAGAAAAAGAGCAATGCACTTTGTGTGTAATCACATTTCTTTGAAGTTCCAAGTCTGAACTCAAGACTTGGATGCTGATGTTCAAATTTGAACATTCTGAAAGACAGTGACAAAGTTTGAAAGACATGACGCCTCTCATGGTTTCAACTCAAATATCAGTAGACACGAGACATGACTCTCTGGATCAGAGGCTGCCTGGACAGAATCAGTTTATTCTCTAGGTTTTATTTTTTTACCCATGTTAGAAAATAAATTCAAGATACTATATTTACACGTATTATTTCTTAGAAAAAAATTTAAGTAGACATGTGACTTTGAGCCCTCATATAAAATGGCAGGTCGTTTTTGGAATGATTATCCGAGAATGCCAAGCAAGCAGGTATGTAATTGTGGTGTCCATTTAACAAGGTATGAAGATTTGCATTTATGATGGCTGTTGAACTTGTAAGGCGTTTCATGGTCATAGTCCTGTTTTGTGTAAAACCCTTCCAAAATCCAGGGTTACTCAGTGTTGATTTAGACAATTCCCATTTTTGGTGAGTAAAGAATAAAACAAGAAAGACACATATGTGGGGCAAACCTACTATGTTTTGTATTACAAAAGATGAAAATACAACCCAATATGTATTTTCTTAAATTCTCAGAAGTTGCTTTAAGTGTGGTGAGTTGGGCTTTAACTGCTGCTCTAGCTGAAACATAGCTATATCTGTAGCTTTCTTCAATGCATTTGAATAATTTCTGATTTGATATTCCTTACATATAAAATGGGACAGTTTATCCCATAGGCTTATTATAAAAATTGAGGTTTTTGTATGCTAATACCAATAAACTACCCAATAATTAGCATAATGGTGATGCCCAGTGCTCTGTGTGAATGCTGTTTGACATTTTACAAGTGGAAAGTGGAGGCCCAAGAGAGATGGCAGTAATCATAGAATTATGATACCCCTGAATAAGGGAATCAAGTAATATTCCAGCCTCAAATGGTACTCTGTTCATCATTCTAATATCAACTATTTATGAGAATAATAATTTCCATAGTTCTTCCCTTTATGAGATTAATCCAAAAGTAGCACATCTTTAGTTTCATAGTAATTTCACTTGTCATCATTTCTCATTATCAAAATATCACAGCAATAGCAAAAGTAATGCTGCCCTTCGTAACCTATGAGCACAAAAATGAGAAGTACTGGACCCAAATCTCCACTTCTCTGTTGCCCTAGGTTTCGTTAGAGACAACACCTTCCTCGAAGGTAGCAGAGTCTACTTCTCACTCTGATGTGAATGGCTGTTATGTGGATGATGTGTTTTAACCAGAAATACTTTCTTATTTGAAGCATTCTGGAATGGAGCAAGCACAACCCCTATCCATCAGGAGTTTCTGTCCCACAGAGACTCTCAGGCAAGTCATTGTGTTTGCAATAAATTTTTATAAGTTAGAGTAAAATTAAGCCACATTTGGAGGACACGACAAAACACAGTTATAGCAAGGGGCATCCTAGAAATCCATATAGAGAAATTACCGTTGAAAGTCCTCAGGACATGGGCAGGTTTTGATAAGTCCACATAAGCAGATTTCTAGGCTGGAATGGCAGAGGGAACTTTAAAAAGCAGCCCTATATTTTCAGACCACATGGGCACATTTAAAAATTATAGTGATAGATGATACTGAATTCGTGTATATAATTCATCCAAATTGTAGAAATATTTATAAAGAGAGTGAATTTAGTCATTATCCATAAGAAAGTTTTGAAATTACTTAACTATGAGTTAAAAAGATGATTTAGATTTAATCTGTGTAGGAAGTAGAAAAAGACACGATCTCCTGAGTAAATTGGGAGCATGAGGACCTTGGTAGAGGGTTGAAGGGGAGGGAAGAAGTAGGGAGGGCTCAATAAAAATCAATTTAAAAAGATGATTTAGAAGTAACTTCCTTGGGGAAGACTATTTTCTCCATAGTTTCCTGTAGTTTGTTGTCTACAGTGGTGGCGTATGAAATTTCCCTTTCCATGGTAGCATGTCTGTTTCTGTCATTCGTGTTTATTTCATGTTTAGGTAGCCCTGTTGTTAAGATATTTTAGGTGTAGCATTCCTGTTATTTCTAGGAGAAAAAGTCTCACATTAGAAATCCTGCTTTTCTGGCTCTTAAACTCTTTCCACTCTGTTTCCTGAGGAAATGTATATTGTCCCTAAGGCTCTATACATGCAAGTAACAATATATGGGCCAAACACACACACACACACACACACACACACACATGAATATATGTGTATATATAGTAATTTTGTATAATATGTACAAAATTCTGACATGTATATATAAATATATGCAATATATGTGTAAATATATATTGCATACATATATATTTAGATAAGCAAATACTTTATAAAAGAACAAGAAGCTAGAGGCCATGAACTTAGGTAGGAGGCATGGGAGGGGATAAAGGAAGAAAGGGGGAAGGGGAAGATATTCTATTTTACTAAAAAATTTAAAAGAAATTAGAACAGGGGTTAGGAAATAATAGGGATTTAGGGAATAAGGGGGATTCATCCTCAAGGATGTTAATAATTTAAAATATAATGTTCTATGAATTTTAAGTGGTGCAAGAAGTTGCTTACTTCTTGTTTACTTAGGTAATATTATATCCTTCTGGAATCTTTGATGGAGTTGAAGAGTGGATAGTTATCATTATAGTTTTCCTTAGTTATGATAAAATATAAAGTAGATATAAATATGGTAACTATAATTCTTGCTTGATAACTGTTTTGTTATATGTAATTTTACTATGTTAAAATGAAAGCCTTTTTGTTTAAACAGAAAAAGGGGAAATGGTATAGGAGGTCCTTCTGTATTTCTGTTGCTTTCATTGGTTGAATAAAGAGACTGCCTTGGCCTTTTGATAGGGCAGCCCTTAGGTGGGCAGAGTAGACAGAACAGAATTCTGGGAAGAGGGACAGACCAGCAGATGCCATGTTTTTCCTCCCTGAGATGGACACTGGTTAGACTCATGACGGTAAGCCACAGTCAAGTGGCGATACACATTAATGGAGATGGGTTAAATCAATATGTGAGAGTTGGCCAATAAAGGGCTGGAGATAATGGACCAGGCAGTATTTAAATGAATACAGTTTCTGTGTAATTTTTTCGGTAGTTAAGCTAGCCGGATTGACGGGAGCCGGGTGGGATGGAACAAGCAGCCCGCGTGCCTCATTACTATAGACATGTGATTGTGTATGTGTGTGTGTGTCTGTGTGCTCGTGCATGTGTGTGATCTAATATCCTTATGGCTCTCACAGGAAACTTTGGGGATGGATTAACAAATGTCATCAGATTGCATCTGAAACTTATAGTTGGAAGTTCTACTAGATAATAACTATCCATGTGCTAGTCAAAGGAAGAATTCTAAAGAGGCACAAATTTGGAAAATATGAATAAAATCATAGAGGTTGTTTGGCAGGGTTGTAAAAAGCATCCTTATAATATCTATTATTAATTTCCAAGGTAAGAAGTCTGTGGTACTCTACTCCAGACTGTGTGGACACAAAACCTTCATGATTTCTATTTTCTGGCATCAGAATCTTATAAAATATGTTTATTATTATTATTATCATTTTACAAATGTCTGTCCTACTATGCTAGTCAATTCCCCATTGAAATTGCAATTAGCCTTGCTTCTTGGTTATAAATGATTCATATGGAATTTAAATGGCATAATTTGCCTGAATACCTAAAGATCCCATGAACCAGATGAGTTAGAAAGTTGTGCACTGAGGTCACTACATGCTGCTATGTGTAGTTACAGTAGTTGTTTTAGCAGTGGAGAAATGTGATGTTTCTTGCGGTGGGCTGTAATTCTCTTTGATTCACTGGCATGTTTCAGAAGGAGGAAAGCACAGAGTGGTGAGACAGGATTCTCAGATTAGGTCATCAGACCCTGACTATTAGCAGGGAGGTTGATATCATGAACAGAATTCCCACAGATTCATCCAAAGTACATAAGTAAAATTGCCTGCTCAGAAAGCAAAGTTTTATGGAGTCTGGAGTGAGATATGACACTTGTCAAAGGAAAATACAAAATTGTTCCAGATGGTTGGGATTGTGAGAAGAGGTGGAGAGGTCAGATGAGGCAAAGTCTGGAGCTTATGAGCAAGGAGAGCAGTGGTGAAAATCCTTAGGGACTTGGGCAGGTAACTAAAACCTTCATCTGAATGACAATAAAATTCCCAGGAAGAAAGTCAAGAAAAAAGAAATACTAAGTCCTTTATCATGCAAAGCCAACCTTTTCGAGCTATCATTCACAGCTAGCTGCAAGGTGTGGGCCAGGGCCAGGACAAGTTTACAGTCAAATGGAGTGTTTAAAAGGAGAAGGGATGCAGGCCTGATATACATACCTATCCTGGTCGCTTCCCCTCCTTTCTGGCTATACGTTTCTGCTGCAAAATGTACTAACAGTTCCCTCTGCTGTCTACTAGCAAGATGCTGATGGAGCAGGCAGCACTGCTTGCTTCATTGTTAAGCACTTCACATCCTAGAAGAACACTACAATGGTTTATGGGGTTTTCAGGAACCACTGTCTAGACTTAGACACATGACAAGGTTTCAATCTATTGGTTTTTGAAAAATCAAAATATATAGTATCAGAAATAAAAAAAATAGTTTTACCTTAACTTGATCTCATTTATTTGCTAGAACAATAATGGGTTTATATACTTCTGTGCTCAAAATGGATTTGAGAATGATTCAATGGCAGCATCAACAGCCTATACTTTCAGAGTCCATGTTACTGTCCTGAGCCGGCACACTGCTATAGGATAGAACATCAGCCACATCTGGTTTTGTTTGTATGCTTTTTAAATCTTTCATTTTTATCCATCTGTACTATAAGGTCATTGTTCGAGTATTGTTAGGATAGACTAGTTCCGAAGTAAAATCTGCTCCTTTAGTCTACGGGTTTTGTTTTCTCATTCGTCTAGCCCCAGAATATTAATAATCTCCATTGAAATGAGGGTAGTCTACAAAATGGGAAACACTCCTACTCCTGTTGTATTTATATTCCAGTTACAAACAAGGTATATACAGTATGTCAGCCCATGATAAATGTTATGGCATTAGAAATTGTTGGGAGCACAGCGTGAAGGCCCTTGCAGCCACAGACATAGAGGAAAACCAGGAATGTTAATCGTGGAGGGTGGCTCCTTAAAGGAGGAAATACCTGTTCTTCCATCCAGAAGGCTGGGAGTTGGAGGTTGATTAACAGCCTGCTGATCTGTGTTATCTATTGGGCCAGGCCATATTAAGCTCCTACAAACAGGAGTATGGGAAGTGCCTAGTAATCTAGATGACTCTTACAACCAAAGTTTCCCATAACCAGAACCATAGATGGCTAATAGCCCAAATGACCCCTGAGTTAACCATATGACAGAGACCATGTCAGACCCTTCTGTCTGCCCTTAAGCTAGTACAGGTAGCCTATCTCTAAAACCCACCTTCTTGGAAATAAATGACATGTACCCTGAGCTGCGTTTTGATGTAATAACGCTTTCTTATGTACCAGGTATTGTATTACACAAGAAACTTCTTTTGCCCCCAAATCCAACTGAGTTTTAAATATGCTGGGAATGAACCAGCTGGCATCAGATTCTTTAGAAGTCTTTGTGGACTCAATTGGTCCAATAAAAAGATAACCAATAACTGGGGAGAAGAGGGACTGGCAGGGCTAGTCTTTGTGGAGACTTCTAAAGAATCTGATGCCAGCTGGTTGAAAAGTCAATCTGAAGCCAGTTTTCATTTTCACCTCTTCAAGGCTCACTTTCCTGCCTGACACCTGATGAGACCCCCCTCCAATCCCCACTGTTACCATCCTTTGGTTTTAATCATTGGTAGTTGTTGTGGATATCCTGTGTTTTACTGATTGATAATCCCGCAGGTCTGTTGATACCTTTCCCATTTTAAGGAATATGAAGGAAGGTTCTCTTAGAGTCAGCCTATGTATATTCATTTTGTGGTACACGGCAGGATTCATCTGTGAGTGAAATAGGGTTTCATGTAGGAAGAAGCTGTAAAACCAGGCTTGTTTCAGGTTTCACGAGACCGTGTATTATACCGGTCATCAGGAGGTACTTGAGTAGAAGCATTTAAAGAGTATGGGGCATGTGATGTCAGTAGTGTAGTATAGGCACACTTATACAAAAATAATGGTGATAGCAGTAATATCTGAGAGGGATGAGACTGATGGTGACCAGGCACCACTTTCATTAGCAAAGCTGCTTAGTGGAAGCTGAGAAGGTTGTCCTGGTGGAAACAAGCTGTCAAGTACAGGGAAGTCAGTCTGAGTTTCAAATGCATCTTTCTGGGTTCTGCAGCTTGCTCATGCAGGAAGATAGCTGTCTCTGGTGAAAACAGGCGCATGCTTGTTCTATGTAGCCATATGACTCTGTGGTCGATAATGGAAATGATAATCTCAGTCTTATTTGGGGCTTTGAGTGGCAGCTAGAGATCCAGACCCTCGGACAGTGGGTGAAAATGAGCTGCAGGGCTCACAGGTTATTTGATTCCCCCACACATGATGCAGACAGCACTCTGAACACTGAATTTCCTAAAAGGAAAAGGATCATGCCAGGTCCCAAAGGAACCTGGGACAAGTCTCACCCCATACTGATGGTTCCTCTAAACACTTCTCACCCAGTCCCCTACCCTAAGGGTTTCCAGCCCAGAGGCTGTGCTTCCCTTTCCCAATCTCCTGATTCTTACATAACTCACTCTCTTGGTCCCCATGTCCTTTCTTGGTCTCTAGGCTTACTCTCATCCTCTTGACCCACAACTCCTCTCTTGGTCTGCTTGTCCATCACTCTTCTCTTCCTCTCTTGCCGTCCCCATTTCTCTATCCTCTCTTGGGTCTGTTGTTCTGCTAGCCATATTCAGTCTGGTCTGATCCATTTGCCTCTGGATGTTCTCTCTCCCATATCTACAATAAAACCCATCTCCTCAACTGTTACGGAATATTACTTTAACTATGTAAAGGTATGTTACCTTTGCGTATGTTACATTTGTTCAATTATGTAAAGATGTGTTGTTTTACCTGCCTAACTAAAAACGGCACTCATTTGTTCTAATAAAAAGACAACGAATAACTGGAGAGAAGAGGGATTGGCAGGGCTAGCAGGTAGAGAGAACAAGTAGGAATAGAGATCTAGGCTTGAAGAGAAAAAGGAGAAAATGAGGGAAAAAGACAGGGCAACACTTGGGGTCAGATCCCAGACAGTTGCCAACCAGCCAGACACGAGGTAAGACATACAGAATGAAAGAAAGTTAAAAAGCCCTGAGGCAAAATTCAGAATAAAAGGAACAGGTTAAATTAATTTATAAGAGCTAGTGGTACAAGTATAAGATAAGGCCAATAATGAGTCTCCATGTCATGATTTGGGGACTGACAGACTGAGAAAGCCTGCTATACTCAACCATATCTACAAGTGGTCATTGTTTGGTTGGAGGCTCAGTCATGTCCTTGTTTTCATTCAGATCACAGGATAGAATGGATTGAAACTTTCAAACAAGTATAAATAAAGTAAATAAAATAAAGGATAAATGGCCAATCAGTCCTTTTCTTTTTAAGTTAGTGGATGTGTTTACCAGTTATTGCTAAACTCATAGCTACTTTGTGTGTAACATTTTAAGCAAAATACAAACACTTAAATTGGTTTAGCATTTTGAAATAGGGTCTAGTTGTGTAGTTCAGGCTGGCCTCAAATGTGATGATACCTTTGTCTCAGACTCACGAGTTCTATGATTACAAGCACGAACACCACACCTGTCATAAACTTTTCAGCTCTAAAATCTATCTTCAGTGATGACAGTGGCCTTGTGTGATATGTTTTACAAGTGTTAGCTTATTTTTTTAAAGCTGGTAGGCATTGTGATGATGTTTCATGTAAGAGAGATATGTTTAAAATCTGAATTAATATTCTGAAGTATCTGATCACTATATTTGAGTATTTTTGGTAGCAAAACCTGCACCACTCTAATACTGAAAAGCATGTTAGACATTTATGCTTGAACTGGGCATGGTGGCATATGCCTTTGATTCCAGCACCCTGGAGGCAGAAATAGGCAACTCACTATCAATTCAAGGTCATCTTGACTTACATACTGAATTCCAGGCTAGCCAGGGCTATATAGTAAGACCCAGTACCAATTAATCAGTCAATCAATCATTCAATAAATTAAAAAATTCCTGATTAGTAATTTTTAGCATTTTATTGGTGTGGGAGAATTGTCTGTATTCTGTCAACCATGATTTAAATAAACGCTGATTGGCCATTAGCTAGGCAGGAAGTATAGGAGGGAAAACCAGACAGGAAGTAGAGGTGGGGCAATGAGAACAGTATTCTGGGAAGAGGTAAGTTCTTTCCCATTCCTTCCCAGACCACTGAAGAAGCAGGATGTGACCTGCCCTGCTGAAAAAGGTACTGAGCCATGTGGCTAACATAGATAAGGATAATGGGTTAATGTAAGCTACAAGAGCTAATAAGAAGCCTGATCTAATGGGCCAATCAGTTTATAATCTTCTGGAGACCTCTATGTGATTTTCTTTGGAACTAAATGGCTGGGGGACTGGGCAGGACATAAACCCCAACAAGTAGACCCTTCATGTTACAGTTTATGGTATGGACTTATTTTGAAACCTTTGATCAGCAATGAATTAATTCTTACTTATCTACCTAACACACATGCAGGTTAAATACCTTTTCCTTTTCAGAAATGCCACAGACCTGTTTGCTCCTTTAGATACAAAGGGAATATGAAAATATTTCTTTATTCCTTTTATAAAAAGAATCACTGTAATTCAATACATTTTCACTAGATTATCTCCTAAAAATTATACATTCTTTGTCCCTATTTCATAATGATAATTGCTATAACAGGATAAATATTCACATTTTTATTAGTTATTTTTCTATTGCTTTGGTAAAACACTATGACCAAGTTGACTTGTAAAAGAAAGTATTTAAATTGGGCTTACCTTTCCAGATATTTGGAGTTCATGATGGTGGAGCCAAGGCATAGCAGCTGGAACAGCTGAGAGCTCACACTTCAAACTACAAGCCATGCTAGACAATGGGGAATGTGTGTGGCTTTTGAGATCTCAAAACTGTCCCTAGTGACAGGTCTCTTCCAGCAAGTTCACACCTCCTAACCCTTTCCAAGGAGTTCTACCAACTGGGAACAAGCATTCAAAGATGATTCTATGGTGGCTATTTTCATTTAAACCATCACAAAATTGTTCTAAGAGTTTTAGTTAATGTTTATAGTATATTTATGGTATCCAAAGGGATGTAAGTACCTGTTCTGAATTTGTGCTTGACTTTCTTTGGATTCCCTTTGTGAGTACCTGCTGCTACTTAACAGGAGCACAGAGAAGGGATCCAAAGGCCAAGATTCTCACTGTGAATCATCTTGACTGAAGTTCAATTGCTGGTCTAAAGCCTGTGAGACTGCAACCTGGTTTGAATGAATCATCATTGCCATTCAGTTCCTGTGGCTCATTCCTCAGTAGTGGTTGCTTTCAGATATTTTGAGGACTAAGTTCCTCTGTTCCCCTCTTAACTAATTGGCTTGTATCTTGTGACTACATACTCTGTGCAAGGCACTCTTCCGGGTGTGGAGGAAAACAGTGAGAAGGACTGTCATCATGCTGATTCTCAGGAAATATGGTGCCAAGTTCAAGAGAGAAACACTAGGAAAAGTAAACAGATTCATAAACTGAAGCATGTGATAGGAGGAAAAAAGTGAAGTCTTGAACTGTGGAAATTCACAGTGTAAGATTGTCTACTCCCTAAGTAGAGGGTTGCATCTGTCTATTCCACCTTTATTCCTGGGCCTGGAATATTGAGCCCTATTAATAAATTTAATTGGGTGACTAGATACATTTTACAAAGAATGTAACTTTCTTTAGGAATAACTACTAAAAATGATTGAGAAACAAGTTAAGAGTGCCAAGATATGCAGTCTTGGTCATTTTCAAAGTGCTTGTAAGGTAGAGAATGGCATAGTCAAAAATCTAGAAGTGGGAAGGAAGTTTGTCTCTGTCTTGAGCATTTGTGGTAGTTTGAATAGGTATGGCACCTATAGGCTCTTATGTTTGAATTCTTGACCCATAGGGAATGGAACTATTAGGAATGAGGCCTTTTGGAATAGATGTGACTTTGTTGGTGAAAATGTGTCACTGTGGTTCTAGACTTTGAGTTCTTTTATGTTCAAGCTATTCCCAGTATAGTACACAGTCTTCCTCTGAAGCCTGCAGATCAAGATGTAGAACTCTCAGCTCCTCCTCCAGCACCATATATTCCTGAATGCCACCATGTTTCTTTTCACAATGATAATGGACTAGACCTTTGGAACTGTAAGCTAGCTCCAGTTAAATGTTTTACTTTCTAAGATGATGTCTCTTCACAGCAATAGAAACTCTACGACAGCACTTGGAAACAAATGTCTTTTAGAATGTGAACCCATGATTGCAATAAATCATATTAAGAAATTAGATTTAAGATAAATTGATGCATGCAGAACATCACAAAAGGGAGTTGCTCTCCAGAGATATCTTCTTCAAGTTAGATCAAAGGGAGAGGCTCAACATGCTGTGGAATCACCCTTCTGTATCCTGTGAATATGTATTACTATCATTGGTTAATAAGAAGCTGACAGGCTGATAGCCAGACAGGAAGTATAAATGGCACATCCAGACACAGAGGACTCTAGGATGAGGAAGTTTGGTGTCAAGAGATGCCAGCCAACTTCTGAGCATGCAGGACATGTAAAAAAATTAGATAACAAGTTATGAACCAAGTGACAAAACATAAATAGAAATATGGGTTAATTTAAGTGTAAGAGTTAACTAGTGATAAGCCTGAGCTATTGGCCAAGCATTTACAATTAATATAAGCCTCTGTGTGGTAATTTGGAAGTGGCTCCTGGACAGGAAAACTGCCCTCAACAGTGCTCTCCCAAAGCCCACTCATTATAATTACATGATATGCTCTTCTGCCTCCCAAATATGATTTTGAAGACTGGACAGAAAAAAGGAAAAGGGTCACAAAAATTTGGGCAATCAAACATGAGGAATGTAATATAAAACATGTTGCAAATAATTGATGAAATGCAATAAAACTCAAGCTCTATAAAATTATACTATAGGTTAAAATGTTTTGAAGATTATGATTAAATAGATGTTTATGCTGATAAACACACACAGCCACTTATCAATAGGAACAGTGCAGTACATGCAACTTTTACCTCCTATGTATGTATGTATATATGTATGTAGACAGAAGTTGTCCATTGACATATATTAGTTATATATATTCTTATTTGAAATTTAAATTTTATATTGCTATATTTAATGTGCATTTAACTTTTTTACCATTTTAAGGCATACTCACAAAGCCTTATCTTCAGTGTGCTCTAAAAATACAAGGGGAAGCTAAAAGCAGAGACCTGTGATTGATTGTACATTTAAATAAATGCACCACAGATTGAGACAAATGCACTGAGTGTGTGTGTTTCAATCAATGTATCATCACACAATTGAATAAACACACATGTACAATACAATGCTTAATTGAGTGCAGCAAGAACATTTATTTTAGTGATTGCATCATTGCATATTCAGGCAAATGCACTGTTTTTACTTCAGCGAAGCTGAAGTTCTGAATGTACTTATAAGGTTCAAGCCTCTCTCTCGCTGACTTTGATAGATCATGACTGCCCATATATTTTAAGTGACTGAAATGAAATTTGTTTTATTTCACAAGATGTGATTTTTGTGTATTTATAGAATTTTGAAAAATAATCTGATCATTAGTGCTTTGCGGGAAAACAAAAGGAAACTGTAAACATTTTTTACTTTAAAAATATCTCTTTTGTCCCAGTAAGGATGTAACAGGACGTTTCCTATTTTTATAATCAACCTTTCTACAGATTTCTCTGTGGAAATTATATTTCCAACTTTCTCGACATCAAGCCTTATGTTCATTTTGCTTTTGAATTGTTTGCATAGCTCTGGTCAAATTTAGTATCACCTCCTGCATGTATATATGAGAGCAGAAGTTGGGCTATTAGTGCTAAAGACCCAGTTAGAGCTCGCTAGATTCCATCATGGCTCCTTCATGCTCTATTTCCATAAATACTGCTGCTCAGAATTGCTGTCATAAACAGATTTTTGTGTCATTTCTATTAGTAGTATCTTGAAAGAGAGATGAAAGAAAAATAAAAACTAAATAGCAGCCTTTGCCTTCCTGTGTCCACTTTCTAACAGATGTTCATATTCCCCTAGAGATGGGTGAGTGGTGATGATGCTCAGAAGTTAGTACCCAAAAGTGAGTTGCCCAAATAGCAAGTTTTTAACAGTTGACCCTTTCCTTGAATATATTGGTTTGATTTTAATTGTTCTTAACACAGTCCTTTAAAAAAAATCTGTGATGCACCCTGAAGTGTATTGTTAGAAATATTATGAATAGATATTCTAACAATGGATATACTCCATTTTAATGCACAAGCTTCTCAAAGTGAACTTTGCAAACTTAATTTCAGATACTTACTCAGGGAGAAATTATATTTCCTAAATAAGTTTAGGAAATGTATGTGCTGATAATATGAATTAATTGTGATGGCATGCTTCTGGTGTGTGTAACAATTTTAATTGTTCTGACCACATCAAGTGTTTGAGGTTTTGTCCACCCCCCTTTTTTTGCACGTGAAGAAATAGAATCTAATGTGTAAAATATTTCAGTTATGGGTTTTTGGCTTACAGATGCAATACATTCATCAAACCCTACTAAGTGTTAACCTGATAAACATCATGTAATCTTATTCTTACTCAGATTAACAACCCACAGAATATACTTTTGGATATTGTTAATGATGAACACAAAAGGAAATTATGCTTCAATTTATATTCTTTTATATAATATAAAATTTTATATAAGATTAAACCATATTTTTATTACATTTAGTAATGCCTATCTATGCCAAACATAGAATACAATGAATTCTAATTTAAGTCAGATAAGTTAGTGATAGGTCTTGTTGATGTCAAATCATCCAGAGAAATGTTTGATGGTGACTTTCACAAATATTCACTTGAATGTTGACCTTCTCATAGCATGCCACTGCTTTATTACTCCAGCCTGACTTGTGAAATGAGAAGTGAACCAATTAAGTTAAGCATCCAGTCCTGATGTCTTGTGACTCAATTCTATTCCCAGTGGAATATATGAGTAGAGTTTGTGTGGTTTGACCCTCTACAAATTTGAATTATATATTTTTTGTTAGTGCTTCTGGTATTCTATAAGGTTTTTTTGTTATAAAAGATTGCATTGTAGTAGAGTTTGTATTTGTAAATTACACATATATATTTCTTTAGAATAGCTGTATCTCAAATAATTTGAACGAAATTATTCATGGCAAAGAGAGACATCCCTGTGCTTATCTGAATAATTGGGGAAAAATAAATCAAACTGTTTTTACTCTTTTAAAAACATGTGTGTGTTTTATGCTTGTATATCTGTATACCATGTGGCACATTCTTGATGAATATACCCTAGAAAACAGTTGCAGAGGCCTGTGAGCTGCTTTGCAGGTACAGGTTATTAAACCGGAGTCCCCCGGGAGAGCAGTCAGTGCTCACCAAGCCCTGAGCCATCTCTCCAGTCCGATACTTTAGTTCTTAAATTCTCTGAAGTGGCATATTTTTATATAGTCCAAGAAACAACTACTATCTGTCCTAAAAATCACATGCTATTATTTCCCATTTCATAGGAACTAGATAAACGCAATATCAGGAGAGCATAGTCCATTAATTAGCAACAGTTTAAGATTGGGCAGTGAACACCTCTCTCTCTTTTCCACGATCTGATGTAAGGTTCTCTGATGAGCCCTGGAATCACGGAGTTTAGGAACTACACTTGACCAGCTTGTAGTGTTTTTATTTCCTTTAGCTCCATCTCTGTATAACTTGTGCTTAAGATGTTGGTGAGGTAATAAAAGCCACAAAGCAAATGGGTGCTTCAGTAAATGCACACAAATGAGCGCTTTCCTAGCAAAGAATTAGAGGAAAGGAGCCTTTCCTCTGTAGATAATCCAGGAGGTTTAAACTGTGGATTCTCTCCCTCAACGTGCACACAGATGGGTGGCCACAGACATGACAGATGACTTGTGTTTGGCAGGATTAATGAGCGTTATCATGTGAATGGCTACTTAGGTGAGGTCAGAGCAAGTCACAGCCTGGGCAAAATGACTAGGGTTTACTGTTTGGGCTCATGCTACTCTTGTTTTTTTTTTTTTTCTAATTATTACTTTACAGTGCTTAACATTTTTGTCCTTCAAATGATCCAAAGACCACTTGCCTTCTGCAGTAAGGGGACATCCGTAGATCGGGCAACTTGTACTCTGTCCTTTGACATACAAGATATAGGCTTCCCTGCCTGATGTGTCCTTCCATTGCTTCTGTGCATTTGGCTTCCTTATAAACCAGAGTCTACTTTGCTGCAATTGCTTTTGAAATCTGATATATTGATCAAGAGTTTAGCCTTAGTAACTACAGCACATATATCAAGCGGTCTTGATTGTGTCAGATCAGACTTGATAGCAGGACAATCTTCTCACCATCTTCAGTTCTCATGAGTGCATTGTTTACCACCTGGAACATATATTGCTTCACCATCACCAAGCACCTTCCCATAGAATTTTTTTTTCAGAATCTCTATGTATATTAGATGGGATGGAGATAATCACCGAGATAGAAACAAGAGCCTCATCAATAGCCTATAATGGCTTGTGTTTTAAAATTAAGACAAAAATCAATGAGTACTAATGTCAGACTTGTAAGCCCTTTTGAAATTGTCTAAAAATGGCTGAGTATTTCCCTATTGAGTTTAACTCAGCAGACTCCTCTATAAATGACTGTTTCAATGCTATAAATAGTTTAGTTAAACATATGCACACATTTAAAAATATGATTACAGAAAACGTATAGACATCCTTCATGTTCTACTATATCACTCATGTTAGAAGTATATGCTAAGAAGGAAATATTTCCCAATGTGTTGAGTTCGTTTAATAATTAAGTTGCTTATCAGTGAGTGATACCTGTAAATAGATAACTACTTCTTATGATGGAGAGTGAGTTTCTGGTGTGCCTCCTTTTAGATCCAGTATACTGTGTGCATGGCAAAGCTAGAAACCAAAGCAACAGCTATCCAAAGGAGGCATTCAATGTCAAAGCATGAGCATACAACAGACAGGCATTTATTCACAGTGAATTACTGCTTGCACTGGAGGAAGAGAAGGAGAGAGGTAGAGAGGAAGAGGGGGAGCAAATGAGAGAGACAGAAAGGAAAAGTGAGAGGCAGGATGTCCTCCTGGCAGAGAAGCAAGGTTGCTGCCCTAAGTGTATAGAAAATTCTCTTCTTTCTTTTCCAGAAAAGGTTTCACTGTTCGCTTCAAATAGAGTCAACCTTGTAAGATACACACACATTGTTTTTATTTAACAGTTAATTTTAATCTCCAATAGTTATCAATAAAATCAAAATCTCAAGTCAATTCAGTACTAGATCCTTAGTTGTTTGATTTGCTGGAGTTACTGTGTCATATCAGCCATAAGAGTTAGTTATTATCATTCTATGGTGAGTAACTTGTCAGCAGGCAAGGTATGATAGGTTAAGAAGATGGAACAGAGTGAGAATGTGAAAAGCGGGCTAACTTTGAAAATATTTCATCTCCTGTGGCCTCAAGGACAGCGTGTCTTAAGTAAGCACAACCTAAGATAGAACAAAAAGATAAAAACTGGGGAATAATAGAAGGAATCTTTTGCCACACAATCTGATGAAACCTCTTTCTACATGAAAGTCAAAAATTCCAGCACAATGAAAAAAGTTTTTGCAGAGACAATGTTTACTTTATAGAGAGATGTCTCAAATGAGACTATTAAAATTTTAATGAACCATACTTAAGGCCTAACTACATATGGACTTCCTCTCTTCTGAAGTGTAACCTACAGTGTTTTAGGAATTGTATAAGAAACTCCATTTACAATATAATAAATGTTGTAACCTCCTGTGCAACACTTGTAACCCACTGTTTTATCTTATTAGATTTCAATTCTATTCAAAATACTTCTGTATCTAACTTATAATCACATTCAAGGAATAAAGATAGAATAAAGGAATGCTGGTATGCAGGTATTTTTGCAGTCAATGGATTTGCATCAAGTATATGAATCATGAATATGATGATTGCTATGACACAAAAATTTGATGCTCATTTGAAAAACTCATGCTCATAATTAAGTTTACCTTGTCTTTCTCAGCATGCTTCCATTTCTAGCAACCCTTGTGCTTCAATATATGTTAAAATGCTTCCTTAATTAACTCTCAATCTGCCTCTTAGTGGCCAGTCCTGAAATTCTTTTCAGCAGCTATGTGAAGAATCCCAGTCTGCCTTGGACAGTCCTGGAGCTGTATCTCTGGCCTGTGCCCTACTGCTGATGACAAAACAATGCATACAGTTTAAGGCCTAAAACATGTCACTCAATTTGATTCAACTTGTAAAAATGCTTGATGTCAAAGTATATTTGTAATGATAGAAAATGGTGTAAATGTTCCACTGTTACTTTCATTGCTTTTAAAAATTCATTTACATTTTATTATATTTTTATGTTGCTCCATCCTTTCTTAAGTACAAGGAAGTTTTCATAATTAGCAGAAGAATATGTTTGTGTAGAACAATTGCTTGAATACTTCCCTGACTGTATACAAGAAAGTCAGTCTGAGAATTCTCTAGTCCCAAATGGAAACAGTAATGGATCAATGATATAACTCAGCAACACTGAGTGATGAGTCACCCTCAAGGCTGAGTGAGAGCTGATTTGAGAAATGTGCTTTTGTGAATCAGTACTGGGAAATATATCAAAAGTAACATTTAGGACTTACTTCCAATATCAGAGATAGGTTTGCAAAAAGCAAAATCTAATAAAAAATCATAAAGGTAATAGAAAAATTTCTCCTACTAGTCAAAACAATAATTAATTAATGCTTATTATCTTCCTTTTGCCATAATTTTACACCTTATCCCATAATTAACTAAGAATGAACTGCTACATCATAAATATAATGAGCACAAATAGTATAATAAAGAAAGTAGTCCTTAAAGATTAATTGTGTCATTTTAAATTTTTACCAAACTCCATGGAAAAAGTTATTTTGTCTTCTTTGTGTATCTATAATACAATCCCCGGCATTTATAAAATTGAAACATACTTTTGACATTATGTTTATATTCATTACTTTTAGTCAATTTGAGAGGATTTTCTTCAAAAGGTACACATAATTTTCTGACCTGCAAATGGGATGCTTTGCATAGTGCTGAATAAAGAATATGAAGAACGTGTTGCTTTTTCTCATTTGATCATAAGTACTTCAGAGGCTCTCCAATCTTAGTTAAAACCTTCATGGCAGATTTCCTTTCTTTTATATTACTCTTGTTTTTTCTTTTTTCTCTTCTATGTTTTAAGAAATAAACTCGATCAACATGAATTTAAGTTGTCAACCTCTGAGCTGTCTCCTCAGTCCAAAACCATTAGTTATACTTTATAAGGTTTATAAGATATTTTTAATTTTTAAAATTAATTCTTTGAGAATTTTATACAGTGTGTTCCATCACACTCATCTTGGGCTCTAATTCCTCCGAGGTCCACCCCATTCCCTACCCACTCAGCTTTACAGCCTATTTATTTATATATTTAGTTTTATATCCATGATGTCTTCATTTATTCTTAGATTGTGGTCTTCTGGAACAAGGTAAGCTTACCAAGGGCAACACTTTTAAAGGAAACTGACTCTCTCTCTCTGTCTCTCACTCTGTCTTTCTCTCTCTCTCTCTCCCTCCCACTCCTCCACCATTATCAGTTGGAAACAACTTTGGTTATGGAGGGACTTTCTGCTTACCTTTGCTGTCCATGCTGGGAGTTTACTCACTGTGAGCTTGAACAGGACTGTTCACTGCCCCACTATTTCTGAAAGACAAATGACTCCCTTAGAGTCATCTAGCGCATCTGGTTGCTACAGCCTTTCCTCCCATCTCTTCCACAATGATCTCTGAGCCTTGCAATAGGGCTTGTGATACAGATAGTGGTGATCTGAATGAGAAATCCCTCACATTCTTGAGGGATTTACATTTGATAAAGGTAAGAGAAATAATTTGAAGATATTTAGAAAGTAGTTAAGGTGGAGTCACCCTATAAGGGGACAGCAAAGCCACTACTTGCTCACAAGCTAGCAAATGAAAAGCCTGTGGGAGGGAATGGGTTACTGCTTCGGAGTTGTTATCTGTGGTGATTTGAATGAGGATGGCCCTTATAGACTTACATGCTTGAGTACTTGGGAATCCATAGAACTGTCTGGAAAGGATTAGTCTGTGTAGACTTGTTGGAGGAGATGTGTCTCTGTGAGTGGACTTGGGGGTTTCAAAATCTCATTCCCCATTCCCAGTTAACCAACTCTTTTTTTGCCTGTGGTCATTGTCTCAAGAGGTGAGCTCTCAGCCATCCAGCACCATGACCCCCACCAACATGCCTGCTGCCGTGCACTCACTCTCTGAAAATGTAACCCCTCATCTTTCTTTTTTAAGCTGCCTTGTTTACGGTGTCCTCAGAGAAATAGAAAAGTAACTAAGGTATTGACCAGTGAGAGCCATTAGATCACAAACCTTATAGGCTATTGCCAATGCTATTGGTTACCTTCTAGAACTTGATAGTAAGACCCTCTTGATGAAAACATACAAACTTCAGTATAGAATATGGAGATAGGAAACTGGTCCAACTTGGAAGTCTTATATGTGGCTATATATAATGTTATGTGTGTTTATGTTATAAAAAGTATTTCTCAAAGATTAACTTCACACCATATTAATATACCAAGTTACATAATTTCGTTACTAAACTGATACTCACTCTTTTCCAAAGATACATAAGGAAAGCAAAGGGCATGGGAGGAAGTCTGCCTTCTTTTAAAAAGGAAACTCTATTGAACTACTTGTGTCCATACTGCCCTAGACACCGAGAAGTGTGTGTGCTTCCTATTGCCTTTCTTAAAGGAGGGCTGAAGCAGAAGGCAGCGGAGGAAACACTATTTGGGGGTCTTGCTTTACCTCAACTCTGTTCTCCACTGCAGGCAACCTTTGAGGCACAGTGGAGACCCCTCTACTCCGCAACAGCGTTTCACATTAGGAGGATGAAGGTCTTCGGGTGAAATTCGTGAGCAGATGGAATCCTCAGCCCGCAGATAGCATCTTCCACTTTCATCATCTGAAGCCTGTCAGTGCCTCTTGCCAAGGAAAAAGAAGAAAAAGAAAAGCTTACTCTGCAAAAGTTCTGCACAGGAAAATGTGTGAAATGAAAAGTATTTGAAAGGATGCGCCCGTTATATATTCTGGAATCACACATACTGCCAAAAGACGTCGGCGTGTCCTGTCTATACAGAGGGATCTCAAAAATAACCTGTGCTTTATACAGGCCTTTCCCAAAGAATACAATATTCTGAAAGCATTGTTTTAGTCTGTGTATTGAATGCACTAGCTACCTTCAACACTTACTAGACACAGCTGCTGGTATTGCTGGGGTTAATTCTCTTCCGCTTTGCTCTGTGCTTGCTTCCCTTTTTGGTGTAATGGGTGATTTGTGTAATTTGAAGAATGTCTGCCTCTGTCCTGAAAAGTTAGAAATGGTAATCTGCGCTCAGATCTTACCCAGACACGAAGCAGAAGGGTTTGGGAGTTACTCTGTTAGGTGGCACCTGAGACAACAGAGTGAGTTATATTTTAAAGGAACACACCTTCAGCCAGTTCATTTTAAATGTGTGCTCCAGTTCTTTCTCCTTGCCTTCTGCTGTTCTGATGGATATCGCCCAGGAACTTGTGTCAACAGCTCCCTCCATGGACGGTTCATCAGAGTTGCAGTGTCACCTTGTCAGACTCTTGGTATCTGGGCTTTAGCTTTGTTCATGGGGGGGGGGTGTTGTTTTAATTTGTCTGTCTGTTTTTAGATCTAGAGACTTTTATTTTAAACCCCTGTGCAGTTCCCCACTTTCCTTCTCTTGAATCTGTTTCTGAGCTATCCAGTATTGTCTGTAGTCAGCCATCCTAGGCATTTCGTTGGCCTGACTCCCTGATCCCTGCTGGCTCAGGGTATCTGTGTTACCTCTTTAATACTCAGCTTCTCTGGGTCCTACCTAATACACACATTTTCTCTACATTTTGTTTTATACCGAAGACTTCCAGTAGTTTGCATGTGCCTGTCTTCAATTTTCAATTTTGTTGGTTGTTGAACAAACATCTGGGACCAGATTTGAGTAGCTCCTGTTAAAAGCCTGGTGCCTCTATTGGTGTAAAATCTTAAGGCTGACCTTGACTGTAAGCGTGTCTGATGACATCGTGTGGACATGCCTCCTGCACTGAGCCTTTCTCGGAATGCTTTCAAGATTGTTTTCATTTGTTTCCTGTTGAGAAAAGCCGCAGGGAAATGTCAAAGTAGTACTCAGTGACATGTTGTACTGGATTTAAGCAAAGGGTAATTTTTAATTTTTTATTGTTGGTGCAATTGCCTTTGTGTGTTTTTCTTTAGTCTGTCTTTACCCCGTGCAGTTTCATTTCTTCTCCTGTAAGAAGCCCTTTGATGTGAGATCTTTTTTTGCTTTGTGATTGAGAAGGGGAAGATTGCTTATCTGTTTGGAGTCCCTCATCTGATTTTCCCTAAGCCTTGGTTGGAATCTTCCCTCTTTAAAACAGAGCGTCTCTGCAGGAGGTGAGGGAGAAGAGAGGAGATGGGGATGAATAAGAGAAACCCAAGGCAAAGTATTGAAAACCTAGTAAACTAGAGAAGGTTCCTCTCCATTTCCCTCAACTCTAACCTTTGTCTCATTACCCACTGGAGAATTTTAGTAATAAAATTACATCCATGCTCAATTCAGGGTAAGTTTACAGGTCACCACAAAGGTACACTTTTATTCTTATTCCATTATTAAGGTGGCTCAGCAATTCATTTGAAATAGTTATCACAATTGAGAACTAACAAAGTTGTAGTGAACGATAATGAAATTTTTATACAAAATGGATCTCTTCAATGACAGGTTATTATTAGCCTGGAATTCCCAGTGACAAATCAGGTTATGTGGTACCAAGACACAATCTAACAGCCTTTATGATTTCCTGTGTACAACTTTATTATTGTCTTTTTATTGTGTTCATAATCTTGCAATAACATAGCAGAGATGTGCAGTTTATCAGGGATGACCAGTGGTATATTGCATCTTGTTTAGAGAAAGTCAGTCCTCCTGTCCTATTGAAAATGTATAGTTTAAAAAGACACTTGCCATCATTTTCTTAACAGGAGTAATAAACAGAACAATTCTACATAAAAGCTCATATCAGCTCCTTTCATGCCTCCTCTTTCAGAAGGCTGCCTTAGGGTTTAAGCAATTGACTGGTCTGACCTGCATCCTCTCTCTGCATTCTGCAGTTCTTTTGTTTAACATTAGTATGTGAGCAAACAGCCTTCTGAGCTGTGCGGAGCTTATCAGCCCGCGTTCAGTCGACTGGAACCCCATTCTATGTATCAGAGCAGGGCCACATTTAATACTCCACAGTGGGAGCATCTGCGGTTTCCAAAAATGACTTGTTTATCAGATAAACTCTTTCCTTATTCAGACAGATGTGGTAGTTGGTGGGTCGTCAACATCACACTTCTCTACTAAGTCATATATAAAGTGTGGTATGCTGAGGGGCAGAGCAATGAGACCCACTGAGCAGCACCATGGCAAGAATTGCTTATGTAACTAACCACTATCTCAATGTACTCAGAATTTGCTTCAAGTATGTGATGGAGAAAGGTGCCTCTTGCTTTCTCTTTTGAAATGAACAGGTAATTCTCATGTTGGGAAAGTGTTAGAGAGAGAGATAGAGATAGAGAGAGAGAGAGAGAGAGAGAGAGAGAGAGAGAGAGAGAGGAAAGGCATTTTTACAGTTAGCTTAACACTATAGGACTCATTGGTAAACACTCTAAGGTGCCTCAGTGCCATGGTCTGATGAAAGCCAGGAGCCTGAGGGGGCTGATGGAAATATTGATCATCTAGTACCCAGCGGTACCAGGATGCTGGGAAATTAGAAGAATGGGCTTAGGAGACTTAGCTGCCATTAACCTAAAATAATGCTAATATAGTCTGTTAATTCCAAGTGATCTTTTCTTAGAATTGTTATTAGCATTTCATGAAGTTATTTTATCATATTACGAAGGTACCAATCCCCATTTATAAAGCACAAACTAAAATTTGAGATTGTATACTATGAACATACAGTATCATGAAACTATTTTGAAACTACATGTACTTTGCTTGATCTATGCATATCTAATATTTAAACTAATTATTTCTTATAACTAGAACATTTATTAATATATTTACTTCCAAAAGAATGATTTAAATGCTTTTTTGGAGTGTAATCCCTCAGAATGTCTTCTCAAGAGAAGTTCAGTGATTGTAGAAGAGTCTGCACCCTGCTTGAGATCGTAAAGATTCTGAAGCAGCAGTCAAGTGATGCTCGTGACTCAGGTATGAGCAAAGAAAGCAGTGTCAGCCAGTGGGGCTGTCGTCACTGGATGGTGGCTGATTTTGACTGGAGAATTTCTTCCTTCATGCAGTTCACGTTCCTGGGGTTCACTTATAATTTAGCACATATGTTACATTTTTGCTACTACATATAATTACTCTTTATATTAAAGCATTTTCTCTCTAATTATTTCACTACTAGTAGCCCCCTTCACCTCTCAGTTCCCTGCTAATTAAATACTTTTAAATGTGTCTTTTCTGAATTGTGAAGTGTTGCCATGACCATATGATAAAATAATTATTTGCAAGACAAATTTAAATTAATAACTTAAACCTAAGTATTGTCATATACAGAGTTAGGCAGCATGTGGTACAAGCATTGCGTATTCTCAGGAGACACACCTTTGTGTCAACTCATAGACAAGACAATGTTATTTCAATGGACAGTGCGATCAATTGAATATGCAAATCAATCTGATTCCAGAAGAGCTAATGATATGCTTATTTTCATTTCTTCCATACTTTTCTAGAGCATTCGATGATCTATTTTACATATGGCTAAATGTATCTGTATTATATCCTTAAACAGGAAAGCTTGCTAATTTTGTAGTGCCACTCTTTCAGACTCCATACCCTGATTCTTTTTTCCCCATATTCTTCCTTTGCATCTAAAACCAATCAACACAGCAGGTGAAAAGGGCAGTCTTGGATAAGCCATCCAAGAAACAGCCATTAAGAAATATATTCAGTATCAGTCTAGAAGACATTTGTGTGTCTCCTCCAGTCTCACTAATGTGTGTTAGCCAACTGTTCATGCAGAAATTGTAACTGTTAATGAGGGTTAAAAGGAAATTTTAAATTAGGTGTCATTTTCCCACAAAGGTACCTCAACTGTTATATCCTGTCTAATTTTTTTTCCTTCTTATCTCTTGATCGTAACACAACTTGATTCTAAAATTAATAGTGATAATATTTTGAAATGAAATCCACACACCCATTCCAGGCCACGCATGTTTCCGGAGGTCTAACATTTCTGATAGCTCACTGTTTTTCCTAACACTGAATATCGCACGTCACACACCTCGCATGGCTGCGGACTCTGCCCTTCTCACCTGCTGTTTTGGTTGTCTTTCAATGCAAAGAGTAGAATATGAAAAAGAGAAAGGGGGAGTGGGGGTGGGAGGGAAGTTTGGAAGACTGAAGCTAAAAAAAAAATGGCAAATTTTTTAGCGCCTTCATCTAGACATGTGTCCCCTCACTCTGTGACATGGCTGCTCCAATGTTGCCATGGTGAGGATTTCTAATCATCCCTACACATGACAGGCTCCTATTTGTCTGCGCTCCCTTGGGTGTAAATTTCTAGGCTTAAAAAAAAAATCCATGTGAGCGTATCATCCGCTGTGCAGATGTTTCGCTGCTTTAGAATATCAGGCAGCTGCTTGTGCCACCGTAGACAGCTAATTGGAGACTGCATCGTAGGAACAGAGGCGCAATTATGGCATAAATACACATCCTCTGGTGAATCATTGTATCTCTATTAACAGAAAATTTTAAACAGTGCTCAGAGTGTAATTAGTGTAGTTGATAAAGTTGTAAAACATGTAAATAAGGGAAATAGCAGGTACGTGGCCAATCCACTATCCAGCACTAGGGGATGCAGATTATTGCCTATTTAGAAATAATTAGCAAAGCTGCATTAGCAAAGCCTGTGTCCAACAGAAGCAAGGCAAACATTTATTCTGGTAACAGCTCTTTCTGTGCTAGCCATGAAAATCTACTAATATTGGTAATTTAGCCCTCATTACCAGAGGATAAAGCATGAAAAGAGCTCAGACATGAAATATGACAAGTAATATTAATTTTTATTCCAGAGGAAAGGAAGCTTCCTTGGGCTGCATGCTGATCTCTCTGCAGGGTCTCAGCAGTGCGTGCAGAGGAGGCAGTGGGTATCTGGTAGTTGAGAATTCAGGATATGGAGCTGACTCCCTGCTGGAAGTGTACCCTGGGGTGGCTATGACAGTGGCTGATGAGGCATGCCACTGTTAGTGCCCAGCCAAACCTCAGGTCACAGTTCAAAATAAGCACTCAGCCATTAAACTTCAGTCCTTATGGACCCGTGAGGGTTTATGTCCCCATTCCTGCTCTCTCCCACTCCCCTGGCTCTTTTTCTCCTTATTTTGACATTTTTTTTCCCCTCCCTGGGTAGGATTTTGCAGAGCTACACCGGCAATCAGATTGATTTTTGTGCTTGCACCGCCCTCTGCAAATGCTTGTGATAATGAGCCGCTGCTGTTGTTGGAGGGGCACGTGTGGGAGGGCTGTTTTCAGCTGTGCCTTAGCTCTGTCCTGTGCTCCGGGTAAGAAATGATCCTACGACTCACATGCATTGAAGACTGTGGCACTGAAGAATATCACCCTGCGGCCAGGAATGGTGACGAGCAGGAATTTGGAGCTTGTTTTACAAATACACTTCCTAATGAAGAGAAATGTAAAAGCACCGGTAGTTTCAGGACCCTCAATTCGTTTTCCAGACAGTGGGATAAAACAGCGGAACGTCCGGGGAAGAGCCGCCTTTCCTGCATTAATCTCCTCTTGTTCGCTTGTTCTTTGTTTTATTCTAGAAGCATAAAACTGTCTGGAATTAAGAAGGAGTCCTATGTAATGGAGCATGCTTTATGGTGTTTCTAGTACTTAGCATTCCCTTGTTACCTTTGTTGAACACAGGTTTAAATGTTTCCTGGTACACATATGGGAAGTTGCTTTACTCAATTTTCTAAATTGAGTTTTACTGAACTCAATTTGAGTTTTTCTCTAAATTGAGATTTAGCAAACTATAATATATTTGGATTCAGTATGGATTTCATAGAACATATAGAACATCACTCATGTCTTGTGTATGTTGTATATTTTAGAACTTTTAAATAATGAAGATGGCATATGCATAAAGACATTTGAATAAATACATGTCTATCCTCTTTTTCAAATATTATAATTGGGGCTTTAATTACTAACTTCAGATTTGATGGACACTCAAGACTATTTCCTACCCAGGGCGTACAGAAGGACAGTGATGGAGTTCTCCAGGGTTCCAGCATGTCCTGCGTTTCTGTTTTATATCAACCTAAAGAGTCTAATTGAGCTTAGCTACACACTGGGATATGGATCTGTACACCATGGTGACAAATAAAACCCTAAGTGCCAATGCACTGCCCCTGTAGCATGGCTACAAGCAGTGAAAAGGTGGATATTTACACACTGTATTTGTTCTGTAAATCCAGAACTGGGCTAGATTAAATTCTGAATTTTGAGACTATATTCTCTTTCTTTCTTTCTTTCTTTCTTTCTTTCTTTCTTTCTTTCTTTCTTTCTTTCTTCTTTTGTTAAGTTCTACTGCTTCTGGGGCAAATGTGTCTGTCAAACACATACAGCAACTGGGCTATCACAAACGCTTACTGGTACTGATATATTTCCTTTTAGTTTTTTTTAAATGGCCTCCCTTCAAAACTATCTTTCTTTTATTTTACATTATCCTATTCATGGTGAGTTTGAGTGAGCACATGAATTGTCTGCAGATGACCTTTCTTCAAGTTTATGTTTTAAAAAGTTCTCTCGGTCTCTGTTTCTTCAACTATGAAATTGAAACTCTCTTCTGTTTACCATGGGTTGGGATGAGAATCCCTTGTGAAATACTCTGCAGACTATGAATATGACACCAGCTAGTGTTTCTGTGATCTTCCCCACTAATAGGTACACACTGGACAGAGTTTTGATGACACCAGTATAACCACAATCACAGTAGGACATTTGCTTAAAGTTTAACCTAAAGCACAAATACCCTCAGAGCATGTTGTAAAATTGACCTCTGATTGTGTCTGTATAGTGCTAAATCTGCTGATTAATAAATACAATTCCAGTCAACCAGACATATGTTTGTCCTATGGGATTCCAAATTACCACTTCCTCTGATTTTATTCAGGAAAGTTACTGTATGCATAGAGATCGTGTAAACACAAAATTAATCATTAATTGTTTTAATTTTATATTCATGTAATATGTATACTCTTTGAATATACATATCTTGCATCCGTTCCTAAACACATGTGTCTTTGCATTTTAGAAACACACTCTGCATATTATACATAGTGTATAGCCTTCTCAGAAGCTGTCTAGAAAGTCATGCCCAAGTTGTACAATTTTCCCAAGGGCAGAAGCTGAAGGAATCCCTTTCTTCCACAGGAAATTCCATATCGATCACGGGCCTGATTTGACTGATCACAGCTGTTTTAACCCTATGCAGAAAGTCAAAGTAATAATACTTGCACAGAGCCACATTTTTGTAGCTTTCTTTGTCAGCATCTGTTGCGTATCAAGCAGTTACTATGAGGAAATGGTATACTGTTCTCAACTCTAGCACCATGCCCACTGCCTTCACTAACCTGGCACTGAACCAAACTTTTGCCAAGATCTATGCTAGGGCAGAAGGTACCCAAATGAAACAGGAAGCAAAAGATGGCTATTTCAAGGAAACCATTGTTACCTTTCTTCACATATCTCTTTCCCCTTCTCTCATTGTTATCATTTCAAAGTGGAGGGTAGATAGATTCCACAAAGAGGATCTTCAGAATCAAGTTAAATTCCAGCACAAAAATCAGCTGATGGGAACATGGATTTGCAAGGTGCCAAAGCCTGATTCACTTTACATCCATTTCATGATTTTTAACCCTATGGCATCTACTAAAATAGTGTTTTGTTGTAGAGATCTTGTAACTACATATCTCATACATGCTATTCTAAACTTACTTACAAACATAATTTTAGGTATTTTCCTACATGTAAAATTGTATGTGTAGATAGTAAATTCCAAATATTCAGACCAGTTTTATTATTTCTCTGATGCTTAAGCCTCGCTCTCAGAAGAGGCCAGTAACTCATAATTTTTCCATGGCTGACAGGCATCCTGGACTGCTTTTTCAGAATCTCTTGGTTATTATTCATCTATTAGAAAAGAAAAATATGATATTCTGTATCACTAGCTCTCTCACTCTCATTCTTTCATGTTCTCTTTTACCTTTTAAATTAGAGACATAAAGTGTCCATTGTAAATCTTTCAGGCTGGAGAACAATATTGCATACAGATCAGGCAGACAGTCAATTGGACAGAATGGTATGGGGATGGGGGAAGTCTTCATGAGTGAGTAGACAATGCAGGGGTCCTGGAATGGTTGTTGTTTAGTTAAAAGTAGTTTATTAATAGTCAAAAATGTATCTCCTCATCCTTTAGTGTGGAAAATGGCTAACTTGTCTGCTCAAAGAGTTTCTTATTAAATTATTTTAATATTAATTTTAAAAATCCTTATTCTACTGGTATTTTCTGTAATCCTGATCATGAGTAAGCAGATCTTTGATTTAAAAGAAGCATATAGTAGCTGACAGTATAAATCAACTCCTTTTAAATAATTTCTGTGCTTGCAAAATAATATTGAAACCAATTCAGAGAAAAGGAGTAAAACAACTGTGTTTCTAGTGTTAACAAAGTAGTGAAGGTTCCTACTGTGAAGTTGAGCTTTTGCTATGGCAGGAGGCTCTCTTTCACCCTGCTCTCTATCCTTTTGTAAAAGAGTAAGACAGAGAAGCCAAGCAGACTAAGATGGGGAAATTCCTCCACAAGCAAGTAAGCAAACAACAACACATCTATTGATTGAATAAGAAGATTTCCAAATCACCATGGTTTGTAGAGCAAATTCTTCCTGATTAAATTTCTCTATAAAGCATAATCAAATAGCTCCTACAATTGCCCACATTCTTCAACTATCAGAAATGATGAAAAAAAACCTTTCAAGTCATCAATTCTATACACACTTATAGACAAATACGTAAGTGTGTAAGAAAGAGAAAGAGCAGACAGGCATCATGAAAGGCAGTGCCATGTGAGAGCCCTCTGTGATTTTCATTGGGTCTTGCCATGTTTTTGTTTTAATTTTTTTCCAAGTTACTCCAAAACTTTTTTTTCATTACAGATATTTTTCTTTCTCTGAGAGTGAAAACTTTATAATAAAGAGAAACTGAGTGTTCCTTGAACTGATTTCATTCTCAAATATTTTAAGGTCCAGGGCCTTGAAACATCTAGTACCTGGTGAAGGCACAGGCAACAATGTTGAAAAAAAAAAACCCTCCAAGGTTATAGATTCCCTGGATTCTTACATTCTGACTAGGCTTTTTCAAAGCAAAGTAATGAAGCAGACAGAGCCATAACAGAATGATCTTGAAACATACATGAACAACAAAAATGAATTCAGCAGAGTGTATTTATGTATATGTGTATACACACATATCATGTATGTATATACATACACATTACAGTAACAATAAATGAAAGAAGGCTATCAAATTAAGAGCTGGGGGGATGGACTGGTACTTGGGAGGGTCTCTGGGAGGAAAGGGATGGAGGAAATTGATGCAATTCTATTTCAATTAAAAACTTATTAAATAATACAAAAATAAGTGTTTCTTCAGTCTAACTAGGATTTTATCTATGTGTCCAGCTGAACAGTGAGTCTCTGGATCTTCAGGCTTCCTGGATTATCTTGAACAAACTCCAATAGGTCATACACAGCACAAACCTTGTTCTCTGCTTGCTACTACTTTTAAATATCCTGAAGATATTGTCCCCTTGAAAAAATCGTCTTTTTTTTAAAACTATAGCTTTTAATGGATGGTCTTTTTAAGTTGAATGAACGCCTCATGAATTCTTTTGGGGTTAAGCTTATTTAAAAGGAGTAGACAGTCACAGACTATTTTTAATTTTAAAATCCAATTCTAACACCATTTTTTAATGTAATTCATTTTGAGATGTATCAGTATTTATATACTGGCTATTACAAATCTTACTTCTATTTTAGGTTACTTGGAGAGATGGGGTGTGAAGTATAAGACTTGAGAATAACAGGAAGTGAAATTCAGGAAAGCTTATCCAGAAATGTAAAATGCAAAACGTTTAAAACAGACTAATAGCTTGGTTCAATGCAGAAAATAGTGGAATAGAATGGGTAAGTAGAGATTAGATGATCATGTTTATGACAAAGGAAATAAAAAGGATAAAATTGAGAATTTATTTGAACAAAATTACTTGTTAATAAAAGTTACAGAAAAACAAACCTTATTCTAGTAAATGACTATGGAAGACTATGAACTTTTAAGTTGCTGAATATCTAACTTGTGTATATCTTTGACAGCAATATCCTCTCTTGAATTTGAACTTGATGTTGCCATTTCACAAAATATTCTGGAATATATTTTTGAACTACCGTGACTGTTTTGCAAGTTATATGAGAACATCAACTCATTCTTTTTCAGTTCCAAATTTTTAGCTACATATTAATTCATTCAACAATTTTACTTTATTCTTAATTGTTTTCATATTTCAGTATCAAAGATTATGAAGTCTTTTTCTATTTTCCCATCACTTTTATTGTTTATTTCCAGTGCTAAACTCATTTACATATTTGGAGTACAGATGCTGTTGTTTAATTAGAATGCCTTGTAAGATACATCACTCTGAGTGATCATATATGCAGGTTTTAAGAGTTAACAAATATGTATATTTTATAGTATTGATGTAGTTGGTGTTTATTCTTCATCATGAGCTTCTTTGTAATAATTTGTGTGCAAGTCTTAACCGAATGAGTAATAATATAAATATTTTTGTGCCATCTTCTTTCCTATAGTATACTATATACTAAGATATTTATATCAAGGGTTTTTCTTTCTTGGTTTTCTCCCTCATTTATATCTTTGGAAGATATGGAATATATTTGTATTTGCACAATGGGTGATTTATTGAAACAAATATATAGAATCATCAAAGAGTAAAGTTCAGTTTCCATTTGTGTGTTCGGAGTACATTAATTCCATGAAAATACTTGGGATGTATTATTTCTTACTCTATTGCATAGGGTTCCCACCGAAAGAAAAGGGTTCTTGAAAATACCTTAAAAATGAAAATTTAGTGTTTATCTTAGAAGCTAGGTATCTTATTCTACTAATGTCTTCACTCTCTAGTTTATTCTTAGTAATTACTTAGTATTTTTTCTTCTATCTTCCAAAAGGAAAAATTCCACAGTCACTCTCCAAAGGGGAGGAAATGAAGGGAAAAGATTATTTTCAGATCCAAGACTAATAATTTTTACATAATTGCTACTAAAGCAATAAGAAACAAGCTTGGCTAGAGAACACTTTCTTTAAATTAGCTGCCATTGTGCAAATTAAATTAGTTCAGTAGCTAAGCTAAGAATGGCTTTCTATGCCACACAGCTAATTAATATGATATAAAGAAATCTTTTTCATATTAAATGTATATATATAATACACATTTTTATGACTGAGTTTGCAAAGTTTTTTAAATGACAGAGATAGTTGCAACTCAAAGTTAAAGTTAAAAAAAACTTTAAAAAGATTAGCAATTTGTGCTGACTTTTATCAATATAAACCACGCCATAAAAAACTAGTAATTTACTTTTCTTTTAAATCATGCATTATGAATTAAAATCACATTTAATTTTACTAGATGCTAACAGCACAAGTTTGTGGCTTCACTGTAACGTGTCCATCTGAAAATTAAGAATGTGATAAAAAAAAAAATCACCCGTCATGATTATTCCCCAGGATGGAGTGAATGTGGTAGTTTTTATGTTCTTAATGGAAATTATATTAATGCTACTGTAAAAAAACAGTTAAAGTTCCTGCTTTTAGAGTGCAACACTCACTCTTTAATATTAGTCAAAACCAGGTTCAGATTGCATAAACGCGTATTAGTCTTTTTGTTGGTTTATTTTAACTTAATTTTGCCAGTACTAGTGGTGGGCCCTGGAGCTTTCTATGGGCCAGGGAAGCACTCTGCTGCCAGCTTACATCCACTCTTGCCCTGTTTTTAGTGTCTCTTTTATTTTATCAATCAAACATTTTCATGTTTATTTGGAATGTGGGGTCGTGGTACTTACTATGTAGCACACATGCTGAGCTCAATGTGGGAGTGGGTTCTTTACTTCTACTATGTGGGATCTGGGGAAAAAGTCTTGCTGTTAGGTGGCAAATGCTTTTGCCTACTGAGACCCTTGCTGGTCATCAGACCCCTTTTTTACAAGATAATTAACAGAAAAAGTTAATCTAGAGCTATTTTAATGTAACACCATTAAACCAGCATAATTCCTAACTACATTCTAAATATTTGTTCTTATACCCACGATGTAGTCTTCGCCCATTTAGCAAAGAATCTCCTTTGTAATAGACGGAGACCAAACAACACAGCTGATTGAAATCCAGAGGTGTGGAGCCTGAAAATATTTATACAAGCAACGCTACTTTATATATTTAGCAGGGTACTTTATATATTTAGGAAAACACACACACGCCCACATGCAACAACAATTAAAGAAGAAGCCATAAATTTGAATGAGAGCAAGGAGGTGGTAAGTGGGAGGGGTGAAAGGGAAGGGGGACATGATATAATTTTAACATAATAGCAAAACAAATAATTATTCAAAAACGTTAATCTAGATTTATTTTAATATACATTATTTTAAGCAACTTATTTTTATAAGCAATTTATAATACAACATAGACATATAATTATGAAATAATACAATTAGTATATACTATGTTTCTAGAATAAATATTCATCATTTTTGAAATAATGCGTTTTGAAGCTCTTTATTGCTTGTTTTCTGATTTCCTGACAATGGGAAGAATAACATATTTTATACTTCATAGTATCTGGATGTTGTTAGGAAACACACCCACCCAAGTTTGAATCTTGGAAAAGAGTTGTGACAAATTGCTTGAGAAACCTTTTCAAACTATTTAACTGTTTTCAAAACAACAGTGCTTTGAAGGAGGATCTATGATTAGCTCTGCATCTCTGAACAAGCGAGCCTTGGAGAGTTGCAGCATCCTAGCCAGGCTATGCAGTCCTGTGAGAGCTGCAGCCATCTGACTTGTGCTGAGGAGCTGGCAGGCTTGGTGTGTGAGCATGAGTTATGGGGCCTCCTCTAGCCATTTATAACATGTGCAGCGAACAGGGGGTTAGCTTGACAACCTGCATTGTTTTCGCTTTTGGTACCAATTGATGTGAGAGAGGTATAGAAAAGACATCCTAACTCAGAGGTTGTGTGGAAAAAAGTAGAATAAGAGGGGAAGAGGGTGAGGGAGAAGAAAAGAAAGAGAGGAAGGGGAGGAGAAAGGGAGGGAGGGAGGAAGAGAGAGAGAGAGAGAGAGAGAGAGAGAGAGAGAGAGAGAGAGAGAGAGAGAAGAGGGTTCAAATGAGACTACAGAAACAGGACTGATCTCTAAATACTAAAAAGTCAGAATGAACACATGTCTTTGTTGTGTGTTTGTGCATCCTTTGGATATATACCCAAAAGTGTTATTGCTGGGTCTTGAGGTAGGTTATTTCCTAATTTTCTGAGAAATTGCCATATTGATATCCAAAGTGACAGTACCAGTTTGCACTCCCTCCAGCAATGTAGAAATGTTCCCTTTACCCTGCATCCTCTCCAGCATAAGTTGTCATCAGTGTTTTTGTTCTTGGCCATTCTTATAGGTATAAGATGGAATCTCAGAGTTGTTTGAATTTGCATTTCTCTGATGGCTAGGGATGTTGAGCATTTCATTAAGTGTCTTTCATCCATTTTATATTCATCTGCTGAGAGCTCTCTGTTTATGTCTGTACCTCTTTTTTGGATTATTTGTTCTTTCGATGACCAATTTCTTGAGTTCTTTGTATATTTTAGAGATCAGCCCTCTGTCTAATGTGGGGTTGATGAAGATCTTTTCCCATTCTGTAGGCTGCCGTTTTGTCTTGTTGAGCCTGTCCTTTGCTTCACAGAAGCTTCTTGGTTTCAGGAGGTCCTATTTATCAATTGCTTCTCTTGGTGTCTGTCTTACTGGGGTTGAATTTAGGAGGTGGTCTCCTGTGCCATTGCGTTCAAGTGTACTTCCCAAAAGAATGAAACAAAATGTGTTTAACGAGATTGAGGGTAATTGTCTAAACAGGGCAGAGTTTACACTATTTTAAAGTATCAGCACCAAAGGAAATTACTCAAACTGAGTGTCCGGTCACTACATTTTAATGCATAAGGAAGGAGGGGGGTTTAAACCTGCAATACCAGCACCTGAAGGTAGGCAGGAGGGGTCTGGATTTCAAGGACTTCCAACTAATTTGCAATGACTTCCCTTCCTCCCCTGCTGTCTTTGACGTAGTCTTCTCTCCAGTTTATCCTTCCTCATCTCATATGTGGTGTCTCCCACATCTAGCCCTGCAGTTCAGTTGAGGATGTGAGCGCTCATCTTCCTGCTCCATTTTCCAGGCTTGCCTTCTGTGATGCCTCCCTGGCAAGGTGACCAAAAATAAACAGACAGACAAACAGAAAGTCCTACAGACAGATAGATAAATAAGTGAAATGTTATTTTTTCCTACCATGCTTCTCATTTATAAGTGAGAAAAATGCTAAGACACATAAAACAAATGAACCTAAGAAGGACAGAAGACTAACGTCCCTCTGGATTCAGTTAACACTCAGATGCTACAATACATCTGTTGGAAATTATCCAGAAACGTGTAGGAGGAGGGGAAAATGCTCTGTGATTTATTTTTTAAAAATATTTCCAAGTTAATATATTTTGGTTTCTGTGTTCCTTTTTTTCCATGAAATATAACTTGATATGAAGCAGGTACTCTTTGCCCAAGTAGCTGTTTAATTTACTGTTGGAGTGAGGGGGGCATTTGTTTGTCCCAGCCACCCAGAACCGAAATAATCACACAGAAACTGTATTAATTAAATCACTACTTGGTCCATTAGCTCTAGCTTCTTATCAGCTAACTCTTACATCTTAATTTAACCCATTTCTATTAATCTGTATATCACCACGAGTTGATTTGCCTACCAGGAAAGATTCAGCACATCTATCTCCGGTGGTGGATCCATGGCATCCCCTTGACTCAGACCTTCTTTCTCCCAGCATTCAGTCCAGTCCTCTCTGCCTACCTAAGTTCTGCCCTATCAACAGGCCACTGCAGGTTTGTTTTTGTTTTTTTTTTGTAATTAATGGTAATCACAGCACACAGAAGGGACTACCACATCAATTTACAAATACATCACGTGCTTCATACCGTACCAACTAACTGCTACAACAAACTGACCCATTCCCATCGTCAATGTTGAAGCAGCAAACCACGTATGTCTGCATATGAGCTGACTGTCAAATGAAGAGAGCTATGGATACAGGAAGATCTTCCTTCCAGAGACTGTTCTGAAGACATGCACGCCTTCCAGCTTTTATAGTGGCATTATTTTGCCAGGTTTTTGGCCTGTTGTGTCTGAGTTTTCTTATTTTGAAAGTCATGGGTTAAATTTGGCTAAACAATCTTCAGTTTCACTAGTTAGCGGATGACCTCATTCCTTTGGACTTGTTGCCATTTCCTCCCCATAGGAAAAACTAGGGGCTCTTCTTATGGGATTTTCCACAATCAGATGGGTGAAGGTATCTGTTTCCTGCATGAAGTATATCACAAGAAAGAAATCAGGATGAGGTATTTTGGTAATTAAGAGACTTTAAACCATTGTTTCAATTAAAAAATACAAATAAGGAGAAATGCATTTTAAAATGTCTTTGTATTTGATGTTAAAGTAAAACAAAACTTTTGAAAAGTGTCTTTGAGAAGTCAGGAATAAAACTCAAAATTTAAATAACAGTTGTTTATATAATGAAATGATTGCCAATAATGTGCATATTATTCCCAATGGCTGTTCTCAGTGCAGAAGAAAACAGAACCAATAAGTTTGAGTTTGCTTTATTTTTTAAAATCAACGAAAAACAAACATTTTGAGTAGCTTATTGTTAAGGATGGTTCAGTTTCCATTAATGAAAGCCTTCATCTAGCATATTTCTGTTTAAATTTGTGTATTTATGATACAACAATGAAAAATACTACTTATCATTTTCCATTTACAAATTAAAAGCCCGTTTTTTCCTCTTTAGTTCTCGTTGTCTGAGAAAATGTGTTCTTCAAAAGTCACCTCTTTATCCTCTTCTAGTTATTACTTACTTTCCCTTTTCTTCAATAAAGGAATTATTGACTGGATTTATCAATGAAATGTAGAAAATTTAAAGAGTCTTTAGTTATAAGAAATTGAATATAGCTTGTCAGATAGCAACAACAGCCAAAATAATTTAAAAAACACAGGAGGATTGATAATGGACATTTCCTAGATGTATACAGGAGATGTAATGAGTGATCAAGGCAGAAATTAAAATACATGCTAATAACTTTGAGCTTCAATTTATGTAGTCAATAAATAGATGCAAAATCATATACTTAGGTATTCTGTGTCAGACTGCTGGTTGTGTTAGTGACATTATCAAAACTTATACAACCTGAAGTTTATAAAGACCACAGTGTGCTTTTATGTCAAGAATCAAAGAAATATTGGAATGTACACATATACACACACCACACACACACTGCACACACACACACACCATACACACAACACACCTCACACACTCCATACACACACATTATACCACACACACACCACACACATACTACACACACACACCACAAACACAACATACCACAAACACAACATACCACACACACATATACACACCACACATACTGCACACATACCATACAGCACACCACCAAATAACACATACACACACACCACAGCCTATCACACACACCACATATCACACACAAACACACCATACACAAACACACACACCACCACACACAGCATATCACACACACACACAGACACACACACCACCTATTTGGAAAATGTGAATTTCCACAGATAGCACATTGTTTTGATTTTGATTTTTTTAAGGTCATTTACCTTTCTGAAATTGCTTACTTTGATTTCTTAAACTGAAAAATGAAATCTTTAAGCTACTTTGGAGGGCTTTCGCTTATCAATTTTGTCAAAATTTAGTCATATATATATGAAAGTTAAGGCAAGCTCTAGACATTGAGATTTAAAACATGATAAAAAATTTATTAAATAACATTAAGGGTGTGTCACAATTAGTAATGGTCTATTGACATGCAAATGTGTCAAACTGTCACTTAAAATTTCCCATGAATTACTTCTACTACCCAATCTTATTGATTTGCTTAATAAATAGTAAGCAGAAGAGAACTGAATTGCAAAATCACTGAATAGGAGAACTTACTGGAAAATGTCTATTGAAGTGAATATAGCTGGTAACTACTCTATAAATGCCCCTAGCGTTACTCAGTAAATCACAAATCCAAGTTTACTGTCAAATATACGGTGCAATCTACTTTGTTATCTTATATATCTTGCATAAGTTCCACTTCAAAGATGAGTTTGTATGTCATTCCAAGTATACCCATTAACAAATGTACTGAGGCTTCAAGGTGCTAAAACACACTTTATTCTCTAGTCTGGGATATCGTCATCTTGACCCCTGTATACTGCTGCTAAGCACAGTGGATTTACTTTGAAGCTTTCATTTAAGGGCTTGAGTTATTACCCTTTGCTAGACCTTTGTCCATGGCGTATTTATCATGATGTCCTGTAAAGCTAATGTGTGAGAAAAGTGAGGAGCGGAAGTCATATATTTGTGATTTATAAATTGAGGAGGTATGGTATAAATCAGACTTTAGAATCCATTTGTAGGTACCTCATATAATACACGTATAATCACAAGACCTCTACCAAATGATGTTTGCATGTTTTAAAAAGTAAACATTAATGAAAGTTTGAAGTCCTCCATGATCTATGATTTCTTGGATCTATTACCACATATTGCTTATATTTATTACTGGGAAGGAAAGGTGCACTGTGTTATTTTTAAAAGTACAGAAAGAAATAGTTTTCAAGCTGTTCCCTTAATGAACTGGAAATAGTAACCCTGTCAAATTTAATATAAAAATAGTGTTATAGGCCTATGGCATCTATTTATTACTAGAGAACAAAAGGCTTCATCCATTTCCTTTAGAGAATGACATTTTTGTAATTCGCTGCCCATTTCATTTGTTCCAGGGCCTTCGTGGGGTGACAAATATCCTACTAAAATGGCTACTGATACTTGATAGGATAATGTGCAGCCCCTTAGGACAAGGGCAAAGGCAGCAAACTTATCATCCTTTAGTTTAGCTTAGCATGGGTCAGCAACAGCGCCAGAGGTGACAGAGGATGTTAAAGTGTGGGAAGCAGGCGCTGAAAGCAGTAGGAGGGGAGTTTTTATAGTTTATCCTTTCTTGTGCCAAGAAGCTATGGAGACAGCTTGAATCACATTGTTTATTTGGTTCACTGCACGCCGCACTAACTGTTTCTGCAAAAGAAGAGCAAGGGGGAGAGAAACCCAATGCTCATGGGTCATTCTCCCCAGCAGCATGTGGTATTGCAACATGTCCTGCAAGAGGAAGAAATGCATATTTAATATTTTAGCTTCAAGTCTGTATTTTCAGAATGCGTTATCCTGCAAGAAGGTCTATGGTGAAGTCAGGAGGACCCCCCTCCCCCAGTGTATCAACCTGGTCATTTCAGGAGGAAATGGCATTAGCAGTGCCTCATCTCATTGGGGAATTTTCTCAGTATTATTTCCTGGGTTAGAGTATACTAATAGCACCCCACCTAAAATTTTTTTGCTAAAATATGTTCCCAAAATATAGTACATTGAGTTTATCATTAATACCTCTCTATAAGGACAATTGACTTGCATTAAACCTGACTATACATATTTAATTTCCAAGAAATTAAATTAGTATAGAACTCCCCTTTAGACTCTCTTTAAAAAATGATGTGCCCCATCTGGTATATTACTCCTGATTCTATTAAAAGATTTTGTGAGGAAGTTCACCTAAATACTTATCAGCCTAAACACTGGAGAAGGTAAAAAGAAAGCCCAAGTTCTTCATTAGGCAGGTCTCTCTTTGCATGGCTGGCCTCGCTCATGATGGCTCGCACAGGAGCAGGATGGCTCTGTTGTGATTCTCTGGAAGCACATCTGCTAAAACAACTTCTGTTTTGCCATCACAGGAAACAGCTTTTTATGTTGCATGTGGTTTGAGTGAATTCACTTAAAAGTTTCAATGATGCAGTCCAAAGATTCCTCAAGGACTGAGGCAAGAAAGGGCTAACGATTGTGATCTTGTCTCCCAAGCAAGAATCCCCAGCTCCACACAAGTTCTTCACAGTTGGTGAACGTTCAAGCTGTGATGTCCCTGGTAGGACTAGCAGGGCTTCTTTGAAACATTTTTTTTTTCTTTAAGCATGAAAAATATATTTCTGTAGTATTCTGTAGTATTTCTATAGCATTTCTCAATATTATAAATACAATGTATGTATCAATAGAGAATGACAAAAATTAGAACTTATATATACAAAAGGAACTTTTTAATTGGGTGGCATATTTTGCAGCTTGAGATAAATATAAGGTATGTTTTAATGTATGGCACATTTCTGGCAGACTATTTTTTATTCTAGGTGTATGTAGAAAAATGACATAATGCTGAATTGCAGGAAGATGAAGATAAACTGATACCTACTTTGAAATAAGTATGTTAAATACTTCCCATACTTTATCTCTGAAGGCCTGGGTGTGTATTCCTAATATGCTATTCCTGCCTAAAATTTATACAGTGCTTTCCCTGTTGGGTTGGAAAGTGTTCCCTCTTCAGAGAGAGGTTCATGTTTATTTCCAATGCAGAAGAAGTTGTTTTAGTTTTGAAGGTAAATTGAACAAGTGATTGCTTTCATATATCATGTAATTCCTACATGTTTATGGCTGTAACTTTTCTACTTAACACATTTTATTCCTTACCATGCCTGCCACTGGTTTAAGCAATCTGTGGGTAATTGATTTCTCCTGTAAAACAGATAACATTTGCTTAAAGCTTTTCTGATAGCTTTACAGCCTCTGCATTAGGAGAAGCACTTCCATCACCACTGGCATTCGTATAAAATATAATTATTACATATCTATCAAAGACTAAAATAAAAGGAACAGGAAAAGGCAGTGCAAATGCCATTCTTTCATTTCTCATGGCAGCTGTGTTACTACTGATGCCCGGCACATCACTGCTCACTTTCTTCCACTGCCTTGGGCACATGGTCTGGGTTTCACTGTTTATTTGAACAAACTGTAGTCTTTTTGAATGCTAACCTCACTTCAGTTTATTAGACTTCCTAATAACAAATACAACCATCTTTCGCTTGAGCAATGACTATTCTCCAACCAAGACTCACATTTGCACTCATGTGTTCAGCAAGGTAAATATGTAAAACGTTCCCAAACAATTTTATAATACACATAAAGTGAGTACAAAGAATTTCATGTTGTCAGAAGCTTTTCCTTGTTTTCATTTTGCTCTTTTGCTCACCTGAGATCCAAAGCAACTGGCACTTGGAGATCTGCCTATCTCTCACCCTGAGATGAGAGTACTATTGTTGAAGCGTCCCCAAGATAGGCAACTTAACTTAGTTTTGCATTTTTTTCCAGTCTGTACATATGTATCAGATACAAGATAGGCAACTTAACTTGGTTTTGCTTTTTTTTTTCAATCTGTACATATGTATCAGATACAAGATAGGCAACTTAACTTAGTTTTACATTTTTTTTCAATCTGTACATATATGTCAGGCAAGAGTTCAGAGAGAAAGGGAATTATAGTTGTATGTTGCAAGCCTTTTTAGGGGGCAGTTTGAACAAACATCTGTTCACCCCAGATAAGGCACCACCAAAAAGGTAAGGTAGCTGCATCACCAAATAGCCCACTCCGGAGGGAGGGAGTGATGACTCATATCTCTTCACAGTTTGTGGGTAGCTAAGCTGAAGGGAGAGTCTCCTCTCCCTAGCAACTGTTACTGGTTACATAACCTTAGGGCGTAGCAGGGAGGAGTCTTTGTGAATCTCTTAACTTCCAGAAGTTTTGTGAGATTTTACAAAGTTGTGTGGGCCTTTACATGATTCACTGACTTCCCCAAATCTCATTTTCTTTATTCTTGTTCCAGGAGGGAATGTTTCATTTCTGAGGAAACAGCTTCACAACACTATATAAGGTCAAAGAAAAATTAATTTCTGCTCTAGATATCAAACATACGTATGTATAAGCATGTATACATCGTCCCTTCTTTTTTCTCTAGAGGGGAAGAAATCTTTCTAAAATAGCAAAGTAGTTTTCAAATCTCAAACACCAGTTCATTGCAAAAGTTCATTGCAAGCTGAATATATTGACAAGGAGGAGAGAAAGACAGTGATGGTTCAGTTTGAATCAATGGAATGTGGTCTTGTAGATTATGTGCGTGCGTGTGTGTGTGTGTGTGTGTGTGTGTGTGTGTGTTACTATCACCTACAATTATTCAGGAAAGGCATAGAAAAAGGCAGTAAATGACCAATCAGCCAGAATGACAATGAAAAACTGAGCTTTCCTATCATAACCAAAGCTAACTGAAGATTTAAATTTCAGGTGGAAGTCCTGAGAAAGGGATGGAAATCAGTGCCCCATTTTTCCTCGAATTGCTCATGTAAAATTCTTACACTAAAGATTGCTTCATCTTTAGTTTGTATGTTTTACACACAGATTTGTAGCTTTGAAAGAGAACATGTCTATATGGGAATCTCTTAATGAATTCCCACATTTGTCTTATTTTTATAATTTCTCTTTCAAACATAATGTAGAATGAGCTTCTCCTTGGCTTGGGGACTGGCAAGCTGTACTCTTGACTGTGGTGTACAAATTTTCTGGCCTGTACTTAACCTCATTGCCTGTTTTCTTGTGAGAGCTTCCCTGAAAATTCAGTTTTAGTTACACCAGTTGTATTCCACTCTGTAACACACTCCCACTCCCCAGCAGGCTGCTGGCTGTCCTAGAACTTTAACCACACAGAGCACCCCTTCCTTGCTTTATCCCGACTTGATCTCTCTGTAAGCCTCATATTTCCCAGGACATCACATTCAGTGGTCAGAGTAGTCCTGGCATGACCCCTGTCTGTTCATTTCTACTCAGCTTACTCTGAATGCAACCACAGCCATCTCTCATTTATATGTAAGTGAACTGATGGCAACATCCATGAGTCTGTTTCTCAGTTGTCACTGCATACCTCAGACTAGCTTACTGAACTATTGTCATCAGCTATTTTAAATTCCCAAAGGGCAGAGTTTCTGCCTGAGCAGGTCTTCTGAGTCAGTTCCCACTGTTGAATAATATGTAAAGTGATACTTAATAAGTATATTTAAATTACCGTAACAGTATACATTTTCTAACTGTAGGGGAAATTAATTTCAAATGTTATGATGACATTTATGGAAAATGAAATGCTAATAAAATACTTAAGTGAGATCATCCTTTGCTCCCTATCCCTTAATAATTCAAGTCATTACAAGTTTTATTATTTACTTTTTGGTGAAATGATATGTATTCAGTGTACATGCGTGTATATAAAGTTATATTTCCTGATGTTTAAATAAATTCTATGTGACAGGTCCTTCTGATATTTAGATGACGGCAGCAGGCGGTCAGTCTTGAAATTACTCGTTTTTCTATAACATTTTCAAAATGGTTTAAACTCCTTCCTAGGATTTGTGACATATGTTTGAACTGAAATGCTCTGGAGAGACATGGCAATTTTGAACTTGATTTTGTATGAGAGTCTTAGGTAAAGCTCCAGGCAAGAGATACTTCTAAAAATCATCAAGAAAAGGCTGCTATTCGGGTCTCTGGTTCTAAATCATATTGTGATGATTAACTTGTCTTTAATCTATAAACAATACCTTAAGTTTGATTCATTTTCAAGTCTAGGCAAGAGACGTAAAAGTGAATGATACTGTGTTGCTCATAATGTTGAAATGTCTAAGTAATAAGTATCAAGAACATTGCACCATTTGAGTGAAATGATGTATTTTGATAAAAGGAGAGGTTCCTATTAATGATTTATTACTGAGAAAACACTTCTAAGCTCAAATATAATCATAAATGTCCTTCTCAAGTCTCTAAGTGTCCCTCGGCAAGTTCTTCTGAGTGACCTCTGAGTTGAATTCACTTTACGTATCCATTCTATCTAAAAATAATATTGTATTTTTATTTTACAATATATTGTATTGTGTTAGTACTCTGGCCTTAAGTGGCATTTCTGCTATGTGGTAGTAGTACAGAGATCTCTATGTTCTCATAATCTGAATTGATATGAAAGAAAGATCTATGAAATTAAAAATTGCACGTGGAATGTCTGTATGTTCACTGACTGATACCATTTTTAAAAAATAGGTTTCAGGGGACCTGTATAAAGACTTCGACTTTTATAAGGTATGTGCCTTGGTGTTATGACATGATGGTGGATTTGGGCAGTAAAGAATTACAGGTGTAATGCAGCTGCCCTCAGAAGAAGCGTGAGCACGGCTAAGAGCAGCGTAGGAACTAGATGATGCATCTATAAGAGCAGCGTAGGAACTAGATGATGCATCTACTTCCTTTGCTCTTGATGTCAGGAATTTTGTCAGGCTGAGTGCTTTACGCTGTGACACACCAGAGAGGAAATCCTTAATATGGGAGAGTCAAGCGTTCTGGGCATTGGGCAACAGGTAGGTGCCGGCCAGGTCACAGATATTTCAAAGCCAGGAGAGCCCTGATAACTATGTATGTGATTCAAAATGCATGAGCTTTTTTCACCCTGTTCCCATCTTTCTTTTCCCTTTGGCACCTTTTTTTGTCCTCTTAAAATAAGGAAAGCATTGATTTTTCATTTTATTTTATATCTGTAGTCCTCGAACTGAAACTGAATATTAAGTAAATGTTTCTATGTTCTATGAGTGGAACTCTAGGGCTGTGTCAAAGTCAGAAAAAGTCAGACACCACAATGAGTATAGACAAATATGGGCATTCCTGAGTGTTAGGTCAGTAGGAATATACTCAAATAACACACAAATGTTCCTACTTTATATTGAGATATCTGGGGAAATGTTGCAATATCAGAAAGAAAAGTATCCTTGTATCTAATTTTTATCCTCTATTATCACAATGCTAACACTGAATACAATTGTGTTGGCTAGTTTCATGTCAGCCTGACACAAACTAGAATCACTTGGGATGAGGGGAACCTCAATTGAGATAACACACCTATCAGACTGGCCTATGGACAAGATTGTGGAAGGAACATTTTCTTTATTAATGATTGATGTGGGAAAGATCTGCTCACTATGTTGGTCCTGGGTGGCATAAGAAAGCAGGCTGAGCAAGCCAGCAAACAGCATTCCTCCACAGTTTCTCCCTCCAGGTTCCTTCCTTTAGATCCTACCTTCATAAATTCCTTATGATGGACTGTGATGTGGAATTGTAAGTCTGAAGCAAACACTTTCCTCCACAAATTGCTTTTGGTCATAGTTTTATTGTTGTTCTTCTTTCTTTCTTTTTTTTATCACAGCAACAGTAACCCTAAGAGAACAATGCTTTTCTCATTGTTTGCAACCAGTCTTGGACATTTTAATCAATCTGAAAATAATTCAGTTTGCTATTTTAGATGAATTTTCATCAGGAAAAGATGAAATATATAAGAAAATAAGAACCACCAGAGAATTATAGACCCTACTAGATTAAGTTCTGTTTTGTTTTATAAAAATATTTATTTATTTATTTTAAAAAAGAGAACAAACTATCTTTTTTTATTATACATACCAATTCAAATTTCTACTCCCTCCTCCTATTCCCTCCACATACCCTCCTACCCCACCCCCATCCAACCATCAGAGAGGGTAAGGCACATTATTTTGTGGAAGGTCCAAAGCCCTCCGTACTGTATCTAGGCTGAGCAAGGTATCCATCCAAAGAGAATAGGTTCCTAAAAAGCCAGTACATGCAGAAGGGATAAATCCTGGTGCCCCTATCAGTGGCCACTCAGTCTACCCGAGCCATGCAACTGTTAACCACATCAGAGGGACTAGTTTGGGCCTATGCTTGCTCCTTCCTAGTCTGGATGCAGTTGGTGAGCTCCCATTAGCTCAGTTAGATTGTATCAGTGGGTTTACCCATCATGGTCTTGACTTCTTTGCTCATATTATCATTGCTCCAACTCTTCAACTGGACTTTCAGAACTCAGTCCAGTGTTTTGATGCAGGCCTCTGCCTCTGTTTCCATCAGTTGCTGGATGAAGTTTCTATGGTGATATTTAAGATACTCATCCGTCTGACTACACTACAGAGCAAGTCAAGATTGGGCTCCCTCTCCTTATTGCTTAGGGTCTTAGCTGGGGCCATCCTTGTGGATTCCTGGGAATTTCTCTAGAGCCAGGTTTCTTGCTAACCCTATAATGGCTCCCTCATTACACTCCTGCATTGCTGGTGGGAATGCAAACTTGTACAACCACTTTGGAAATCAGTATGGCTGCCTCTCAGGAAATTGGGAAATAATTGCTGGATCCAACCTCAGGATCCAGCAATACCACTCTTGGGCAAATACACAAAAGATGCTCAATCATACTACAAAGACATTTGTTCAACTACGTTCATAGTAGCATTATTTGTAATAGCCAGAACCTGGAAACAATTTGGATGCTCCTCAACCGCAGAATCATTTACACCTTAGAGTACTACTCAGCAGTAAAAAACAATGACATCTTTTTGCATGCAAATGGATGAAATTAGAAAACACTATCCTGAGTGAGGTAACCCAGACCCAAAAAGATGAATATGGTATGTACTCACTCATAAGTGGATACTAGTTATAAACAAAGGACATTGAGCCTATAGTTCTTGATCCTAGAGAAGCTAAGTAATAAGATGAACCCTAAGAAAAACACATATAGATCCACCTGGAAAGTTGAAACAGATAAGATCGCCTGACAAAATTGGAAGCATGGGGGGCGGGGGAGAAGGGAGGGTGAAACGAGAAAAGGAGGGGAGAGGGGAAGGGGTGAGGAGAACTTGAGGGAATGGGATAGTTAGGAAGGAGGAAAGACAGAGATGAAAGCAAGGTAAGTTTTGTTTGAAAATAACAATCTTTAGAAGGATTCTCTACCATTTTCCAGGAGAACCCAAACAGAGGACACTGAGATTCTGGGACCAGAAATCCTGCCTATATCCTGGAGAGCCTGGACTCCTTTAACTCCCAGGGCCCCATCACAATGCCTATGTCATTAAAGACTGAGGTTATTACATATGGGAAGAAACTTGGATTAACTTCAGATAGCAGCCACAGTTGAAGGGATAAATATGGATGATAACAGGCAAAATCTCTAAACAGGAAGGTACAGAGTTCAGAACTGGAGGGAGAAAATTTACATATTGGACAATTTGCCAAAATTCTATTTTCCTATATTTTATTGTCCGAGTAAGCTGTTCTATGAGGAGACTGCATGATCAAGGGAATTCTTAGAAAGGAAAGCATTAACTTGGGACTTGTTTGTAATGTCAGAGATTTAGTTCATTATCATTATTGTGGGCAAGCAAGACTGGTGCTAGAGAAGTAGCTAAGAGTTATACCCTGATCTATAGGCAGAGAAAGAGAGATGGGGGAGAGGGAGAGGGAGGGAGTGAGGGATGCAGTGAGGGACACAGAGAGAGAGAGAGAGAGAGACCCTCCAACAAAGCAACACCTCCTAATGTTTTCAAATAGTCCCTGATAACTAAGCATTTAAATATATAAGCCAATGAGGGCCATTCTTTTCAAACCACCACAACTGTCTTGGAAAAGTTTGTCCAAGTTCACATTTATGCATGTGAATTTCATGTTTCCTTCATTTTTAAAGCATTCATCAGATATTCATTTAAACTTCTGCAGCTAATAACGATTTCAAGGAAGGGGACACAAGTAACTGTCCAAATCTGCTGTTCATTTTTCTATGAGGCATGGCTTTTGCTAATGATGCGGTCAGGGAGGAAGACGTGAACAAGAGTGCAGGTGCATGGCTGTCTTGGTTTAGCAGCTATCAGAGGGAGCTTCAAGGCACTAAATGAAATTAAGGACATAATCCCTGATGAGTTCAGTCAAGGAACTGGCAAGCCATTAAAAACCAAGTTATTATTCATTTCTGTTTCTTATTTCTGACCTAAACCAGAAATAAAATCTGCTTCGTACTCTTAGTAAGTATTGTGAAGTAAATGTGTTCTGGCCTTATACATATAAAAATTTAAAAAAATGTGTGTAAGTACTATGTTTCAGTAGTTCTGGGAAGCATCTGTCTATGGTTATCAACATTGCTATGATTGATGACTCACAGAATATGAAATTTTGAAATGTACGCTCTAATAGTAAACAAATTTTCTGATTTTCAAAAGTTAAAAATAAAAAAATAGGGAAGGTAAGATAATAGTTTGCTTCATTTTAGTTTTCTTGCAAAAACTCAGGACCTCATCACAGGCATGCTTGTAGGTGGATGAGCATTATTATCATTGTTTTATACTATACAGGAGTTCATGAGTGCTTGCAAGTATCTAAAAACTAAGAGAAAAACTCTGCCTAGGCATACCAATTATAAATTTTATCAGGGTATAACAGGGCACTTCATCTACACAAACCCATTGCATTCTCTAGATTTTGCTCATTTTATTCACTGTATTAAAAGGGACATAGGCTGAATAAGTAGCGAGAATTCTTGACTCCATATGTAGTAATACACTAGAGTGTAATCAAATATGGCTTCCCAAATAATATGAGAGCAAGATTATGTTAGTAATTTTACTTTCATAGCAACACTATTTTTAACTGGCTTTTCTACTAAAATTCAATGATTTATTATGGTTAAAGTCTTTTCTCTGAAATGCTTGTTGATTTTTTTTTCTGTTTTTCAGACAAGATCTTGTTATATGACCCAGGCATGTCTTAGTGTACAGTCCATCTGCCTCAGTTTCCCATGTAGCTTTACGTACATATATATATACACACTTATATGCATATATGTATATAAATGCTCAATTTGTAGTGTGAACTATATATAGGTTATATAAAAATTGTGTTTCAATCAAGCACACAGCTTGCAATTATTTGTTTAATTAATTATTTATTGCTTCTACCAGTGCATGTGTATGTATGTGTACATGAAGGTACACATGCCATAACACACATGTAAAGGTCAGAGGACCACTTGTCAGAGTCAGTGTTGAGTCTTTTCTTCCACCATGTGATTAGGCTTCATGGAAAGCACTGTGTCCTTTGATCTAGCCCAAACAAAACTTTTGAGAAGTGGTCTTCCCCAGTGAAGAGGGCATCAATTGATTGATTGTTCAGTGCATGCAATGTGGTCATACAGTCCTGAAAATACATACAACTAATACAGACAGATTGAATCAGTTATATTTAGGATTATATATTTATGTATATGACATATATGGCTGCAATGACAAGTAAAAAAGAGGCCATGAATTTTAATGAGAGTGAAGAGCAGTATACATCGTATAGTTTGAAGAGAGGAAATGAAAAAAAAAGAATGTTATAATTATGCTGTATCTCAAATTTTTTTTTATTTTTATTTTTTATTGATTTTTATTGAGCTCTACATTTTTCTGTGCTCCCCACCCTACCTCTACCCTCCCTTCAACCATCCCCCAAAGTCCTCATGCTTCCAATTTACTCAGGAGATCTTGTCTTTTTCTACTTCCCGTGCAGATTAGATCTATGTAAGTCTCTCTCAGAGTCTTCATTGCTGTCTAAATTCTCTAGGATTGTGATTTGTAGGCTGGTTTTCTTTGCTTTTTGTTTAAAAACCACTTATGAGTGAGTACACGTGATAATTGTCTTTCTGTGTCTGGGTTACCTCACTCTTTAAATGAAGGCTATGCAAAGGAAATTGTTTTTATGCTAGATTATTCTTTATGTAATGCATTTGCATATTTGAAATAAAAAGGAAACATACAAGGGATCTATTTTTTTTAGTTGAAAACTTCAGAATACACATCATTACAGATTGAAATGCACTCCATAGTTTGACACCTTAAAATCATATATATGATATATAGGCAGATACAGAGGTTATATTGGTTTAAAGAAAGATATTTGCTGAAGGGAGTGGTACTAATGGGAGGTGTGCCCTTGTTGAAGTAGGCGTGGCCATGTTGGAGGAAGTGCATCATGGTGGGGGGCTAGCTTTGAGATCTCCTCCAGCTACACCCAGTGAGAAAATTCACTTCTGTTGCCAGCATATCAAGATGTAAAACTCTCAGCTCCTTCTCTAGCACCATGTCTGCTTGCATGTCACCATGTCCCATCATGATGATGATGGACTACATTTCTGAACTGTAAACCACCTAATTAAATGTTTTCCTTTATAAGAGTAGTCATGGTCATGGTATCTCTTCACAGCAGTAGAAACCCCAAGACAAATGTGTATACATAATATATTTAGTGACATACTTAGAATGGTTTATATATTTGTGTTTGTGAGTGATAGTACCAATGATTGGTAATCTGATTTGATAAGCTATTTCCATTCCTTAAAATAATCTTGATGTAAGTATAAAACATATTTATATAAAAGGAGGGATTTATTTCAATATAGTGCTTGGAATATTATATCTTGTTATTAATAATGATTAAGTTTCTAAAAGAAAAAGAAACATAACATTTTAACAGCAGATTAAAATAACTCAAAGTAGTTAAAAAGCAAGTTCTGTCCTCACTATACTTTCTGCAAAAGTAACAGGTCTTTGATATTTACTTTTGACTTGGGGTTTTTCCTTGAGATGTGATATCTAGAAAAGGAGAAGTATCATGACTGAGTTCCAGCATCATTTGTTTATTGTACAGAGTCCTTCCCATTAAAACTTAAGTGGAACTTTGAAAACACACACAAGTGCAGATGCATAGGAACTGTGAATAAAAGTTGTACTTCATGGAGGAGAATGTATTTTCTCCTTTTCTTGTGTTTCTGTTTCTTTTGATGAAGACTTAAGGAAGAATGACTTCTCAGACTTTACCTTTCCCAACAATAAAATATTAGCCTTGAAAACATATTTTATAGTTTTGAATCAAAAATTCTCAGCCCAAGAACAAAAGAAAGAGGGCTGAAATGAAAAGATTTTATAAGAGCAAAAAGTAACATTATTATTGACATTGATGATTTGGAGTGTTTTTTTAACAATACTGACAGATCAAAGCTTGTCTTTGTCTTTTGTGTAGGAAGAAAATAGGGAAATGTAAACAAAATAATAACCTGATTAAAGGACTTTCAGAAAATATTGGTTCTCCCTCATGCTACTAAAGCACTCCAGGATAATCGTTTCCATTCTTTAAAGAGGGATCTAAGGGTATTATAGAGCCATTGAAAATGGAATCTGAAGGAGGCAGGAGGCCTTTGCTTGAAGCCTTCCAAAGACACAAACTCTCAGCTCTAAGGCAGCTCAGTGCCATTTGTGACCATTCAGAAAACTTTTCCAATGTCAGCAATGTCTTTAAAAAGAATAAAATGTCCATTTTTAGAAGAATTTTGTTATTGATTTTGTTGAGCTATACATTTTTCTCTGCTCCCTTCCCTTCCTCTCCCCTCCCCTTCATCCCTGTCCAATGATCCAAATGCTCCCAATTTACTCAGGACATCTTGTCTTTTCCTATTTCCCATGTAGACTAGATCCATGTATGTTTCTCTTAGGGTCCTCATTGTTGCTTGGTTCTCTGAGATTGTGATTTGTAGGCTGGTTTTCTTTGCTTTATGTCTAAAAATCACTTATTAGTGAGTACATATGATATTTGTCTTTCTAGGTCTGGGTTACCTCACTTAAAATGAAGTTTTCTAGCTCCACCCATTTGCCTGCAAATTTCAACATGTCATTATGATTTTTTTCCTGCTGTGTAGTACTCTATTGTGTAAATGTATCACATTTTCCTTATCCATTCTTGGGTCAAGGGGCATTTATGCTGTTTCCAGGTTCTCGCTATTGACAAACAATGCTGCTATGAACATAGTTGACCACATGTCCTTGTGGCATGATTGAGCATCCTTTGGGTATATACCCAAAAGTGGTATCGCTGGGTCTTGAGGAAGGTTGTTTCCTAATTTTCTGAGAAATTGCCACACTGACATCCAAAAGGGCTGTGCCAGCTTGCATTCCTACCAGCAATGCAGAAGTGTTTCCTTTACCCCACAACCTCTCAAGCATAAGTTGTCATAGTGTTTTTGATCTTGGCCATTCTTACAGGTGTAAGATGGAATCTCAGAATTGTTTTGATTTTCATTTCTCTGATGACTAAGGATGTGTAACATTTCCTTAAGGTCAGACCTCTGTCTGATGTGGGGTTAGTAAAAATCTTTTCCTATTCTGTAGGCTGCCGTTTTGTCTTATTCCCATGGCCTTTGCTTTACAGAAGCTTTTCAGTTTCAGGAGGTCCCATTTATTAATTGTTCCTCTCAGTGTCTGTGCTACTGGAGTTATATTTAGGAAGTGGTTTCCTGTGCCAATGTGTTCAAGTGTACTTCCCACTTTCTCTAATTCTTAGAACAATTTTAAACTTTGGCCAGGCACTGTTACAAAAATGAGTGAAGATAGCAAATAAGAAAGGAGGTACTCAGACAGATAGGTGGGAGGAAGCACTTGCAAGGTAGATGTGATAAATTAGAAGTCTCTCTCTCTCTCTCTCTCTCTCTCTCTCTCTCTCTCTCTCTCTGTGTGTGTGTGTGTGTGTGTGTGTGTGTGTGTGTGTGTTTGTGTGGTGGGGGATAGTAATGCTTAGGAAGTCATAGATTGAGTAGACTGGTAGGCTTGGGCAGATGTTGATATGGAATATAAACTCAGTATACCTCACACTTTAAAAATATGACAGAATTTTAAAAAGAATTTCACTCTCTTGGTTATAACACCCAATGAAATGAATTTCACCCTGCCTCCATATTTAGGTTGTGAATATTTTATTGATGAGCAAAAATACAAAACTGCCTATTGATAATGTAGCAGATGTTACAACAGCACTAAGATGCACAGATGGTACAGCATTACCTTGGTTTCCTTAAAGTGCCTTGTTGTGTCTTCTCATTGTAGCACACATACATTTTCCTTGAGCTTTAGATCACATTTTTAACTAGTTTTCTATTCTTTCCAGGCCACGTAAAGTAAAGTATTGATATAGCTTAACTCTAGCAGTATAGAAGGATATCACAGAGATGCTCAAAAAGCAGGTAATGAAACAGGATAAAATATTCAAGAATTTTTATTAGGAGACACATGTATGAAGGGAAACAGTAAGGGAGCCAGGTAAAGATGTATATCTAATAACCCTCCATGTATACATATTTATATATTCACATATATTCATTCTGTAAGTTCTGTTAGGGTAGAGAACTGTAACTAATACAAAAAAACTGTATGATGTCATGCTCACATGCTGTGTAATGAGAGAGCCAGTTCTAGTCTACACCATTTCTCATTTGCACGAATCTATATTGTAACAAGTGTACAAGCAGTAGACCCCAAAATAAATTAAACTTTGAACATGGAAGGTAAATTTTTTGTAGAAAAAAAAGGTATGAGTTGGCTGAAAAGGCTGGGAGAACCGTCAGACCAGGGTGCAAGTGATCATCAGAGAGGAAATGCCTTTGAGGAGGGTGATAAGGAAGGTTTCAGTCAGGGTGTAAGTACTTCTGTGAGATAAAGATGGGCATCAGACTATCTCGTCTTTCTGAAAAAGGTCATCATTTAATCCCCCTGCCTTGATCCATCATTGATGGAGAGTAGTAGTTGGTACAGTGTCAACGTCACAGAATACTTTACAGCACAATAGTCGTGGGTTTTTTTCAGCTACATCCTTTTTATAAAGAGATGCTGGGCAAGCAATTGTAAGGCTCTCAGTACTTTCCTTCAGTGGCCTTTCCTAGTCACCGTATTTCAGTTTTTGTTATCAGTTTTAAGAGTAGATGCTGTTTTCTCATCCTTTTTTTCTAATAAAAATGAATAGAAACCCAGCTAGAAAAATCTGAGTTAAGGTATTACTTTGCTAGCATGGGTGTTTGGAAAAGCTTTAGTACATTCCTGACTTCCAATATATTCAGCTAAAATTGTCTAAACTACAAATGAATAAATACAGGATAATATAACCAGAAATGTTTTATTAACTTAATTGTATATTTTATAACTTCATCTTTCATCACCTCAAACACTATAAATCCTCCATTAGAATGTAAGATCTATGTGTTCTGGTGACAACTATGAAGAATTCAAATATCATTGCAGAATGATGCATAATAGGTATTTAAAGTATTTAACCAACATCTATTGTATAGAATAATTCATTTGTTAGCTCAACATTTGAGATATTGAGATATTTTCTAATATGTAAAATTTATCATTGCTTTTATCCTAATAAGTGAATTCTTAAGCTATATTATATTCCTTCCTAGGCCCAAGCCTAAATAAATCCTCCAGGGAAAAAGATTCAGAAAAAAATCATGAAAAACAGTTATAGTGGCCCACAATTTCTAAGACTATTCTATTGTGAATGTAAAAGCCATAGATATGTATAAATAACAGATAGTTATTGATATCCTGAAGTGTTTTGTCTCACATATATACTTTAATTTGTTGTACTTTGCAACAAACATTTACAGAATTTCAGATGTTGTGTTAGTGTTATGGAATTGTATGTGGTTATACATAACTTTGGATTGCTAACTGTTTCTGGAAATATTTCCTAAGTAGTAACTAGAAAAAGATGGTCCACTATTAAAATTCCACTCCACACAGAACTCTTGCTTTATGATATATGTGTGTTATTTTCGTAACCTGCCAGCATGCCCAAAGCCTTGGATTTTCAAAGTACTGTGAACTTTCTTTCCGTAGTGTATCAGGGCACAAAGCCTATTTCAACAATAGTAAACAAGCTTTTACCAAGTGTGTGGTATAATGGAGAGTCGAATAGAAAGAAAATTAGTCTGGCATTGTGAGCTGTGAAACCCATGGAGCAGGGACCATATCTAATTCTGTGTTCAGGACTTGAATTTCAAATGAATGAAAAAAAAATGAAACAACTTTAATTTATAATTATTGGAGTTTCAAAAAAGGTTCCACCAGAGGCAAGTGGGAGGCTACACAGTAGAAATTTGGTACTTAATTTAAAGTATATGAATTTTTGTGTTGTAAATGAATATTTTAGTTTCCTGATTGTTTTAACCAATGTAATACCTCCCTTGACATATATAGCAAGTATTAAAAAATTATTAATCTTAAAATAAAAAGACACAAATGTGCTTTTGAATTGATAACTCTGTATGTCAATTAAGCACTGATGAAGCTTATTTAAAACTGTATGCATTTTAAAAATATTTGTACTAAATAATACATATGTATAATTTCAACAATAATATAGAATTTACCTGTGATAAGGATTTTTATTCAAATTACAAAGTTAGTAACCTTGCATTTTAATTATTATTAAAAAGACATTATGTATATATATTTTATTGAGAAACTTTTCACACAATATATTCTGATCATGGTTTCAGCTCTCCCAATTCTTCTCAGATCCACCTCACCTCTGCAACTCAACTCCACACCCTTATTTGGAAAACAGACAAACAAATGGGAGCAGGGGAGCAAGGGGTAGAAGGAAGGGGAGAAGGAGGGTTGAGGAGAACTTGAGGGAATGGGATAGTCAATATGGAGGAAGGACAGATATGAGAGCAAAGAAAGATAACTTGAATGAGGGAGCCATTATGGAGTTAGCAAACCTGGCTCTAGAAAAATTCCCAAGAACCCACAGGGATGATCCCAGCTAAGACCCTAAGCAATGACCCACATTGAAGCACTGGACTGAGCTCCAAAGATTCAGTTGAAGAGTGGAAGGAGTGAGAGTATGAGCAAGGAATTCAAGACCATGAGGGGGTCATCCACTGAGAGAGTTTGCTTG